>PVJD01007428.1:0-84794 GCA_004026545.1 Mormoops blainvillei
GAGGCTACACCTTTGCTGGCTTCCTCATACTCTCCTCTACACATACCCATTCTTTGGATGATATCATCTAAATTCATGGCTTTAGAAGTTATCAGTTTCAGATGCCTCCAAAATTTACATACCTAGCTTAGACCTACCTCCCCGCTGAACCTGAGCCTAGGCTCTTCCACTCCCTGATTGGCATCTAGCTGATGTCTACAGGCTAAACATGCCCAAAACTAGGCTACTTATCTTCCCTTACCAAGCATGCACCTTCCACAGTCTTCCCTGTTTAACTAATGGTAATGCCATCCTTCAAGGTGCTCATCCCAAAAGCTTAAGACGTTGTTATCCCTTCTGTTTCAATGATAAAAAAGCTATCAGTCAGCAAATTCTGCCCCCACTCCATTTAAAATATATACAGAATCCAACCGCTTCCTACCACTATCACCACCACAACGTGCCTGGACCAGGACCAGCCCCCTTCAGCTCCCACCAGGATTATTGTAATCGTCTCCCAATTTATCTCCCTGGCTCTGCCTTTGGCTCCTTAGCATCCATTCTCAAGACAGCAACCAGCGAGATCCTTTACAAACATAAATTGGATTAGCTCAACCCTTTGTTCTAAACCTTCCCAGGGCTCCCTATTCCACTCAAAGACAGGCCAAAATTCCTTCCAAAGTCCCATAAAGACTGTTCATTATATACTTGACACCAGTCAGCCCACCCTACCCTGCTCACTCACTTTGCTACAGGCACTCGGGAGCCCTTTGCTCTTTCTGGTAACAACTTAGCAGGCTTTGGCCTCGGGGCCTCTGCACTTCATGTTTCCTCCTCCTGTCATGCTCTTCTCTAAATGGTAAGTATAGCTCACTTCCTTACTTCCTTCTGATAGGTCAGTTTATATATAACACTCCAAATAAAGCAACCACTTTTCCTCAAGGTTCCTTACTCCCTTACCACATTTCACTTTTTCCTTTGTGGGATTTTCATTATGTTACCCAAAGTGACCTTGTTTATTTCTCTCCATGAAAGCATAAACTTTGTTTCATTCACTGGTATAGTCCCAGCACCTACAACACTTCTTGGCACATCATAATTCCTCAATAAGGAAAATGCATGCAGGAAAATTAATTCATTTGATGCATGAATTAATTGCCTTAAAATTGGTAACAATCTCTCATAGGGAGAAAGCTGACTTCGTTGACAAAATACCTTAAGTCTTTGGGGTATAAGATGAAGTCCTGGGGACATGGGTATAAGTAAAAGCCAAAGGAAAAAAGAGGAAAACCATGAGATAGTAAAAGAGATTTGTTCCTTATTGTTAAGAGAAATGAAGAGGTTAAAAAAAGGGAAAGAGAAGGTAGGTGAGACCTATGGAAATGGGTGTAGATATAAGGACCAAGTGAGGCAAAGTGGCCAGCGGAAAAGAACACTGCAAAGTGAAAAACAAACCCTATTTATACACAGAGATATCCAAAAATCCCTTTGAAGTTGGTTTGTTAAATTTCTCTCATTTCCTCAATACATAAGCCTTGTTAAACTTACACATTATATAGGTCTTATGTATGTAGAGCAACATCTCCAAGCACTGGAGTCTTCTACCTGGGCTGATTGAGGGACTCGGCCAAGAGATAAAAGAAGCACAATCGAAAGACCAGAGGCTGGGTTCTGGCACCATCATTTCTTAACTATAAGTCCCTGGGCATGTCTCTAAGTTGGTTCCCCCGACTGTACAAAACAGATAAAAATAGCAACAAACTCTGGAGATGTCATATCATTTCTATTAATTAGCTTTATTAGCAATAAAGCCAGTATCTCCCTCTTGAAGTTCTTCATTCCCAAAGAAGGGTTTTTCTTACCCAGGGGTGTGGAACATATAGTGTGATCAGCTAACAGGCCTGCTATAGTTTTGGTGTTGGAGCTGGTTCTTCACCAAAGTTGCTGTGAACCCACAGCTGTAATATTTCACTGCTCCAGATGCCAGCACAGCCTGCAGGGGCTCTTCTAGAGAGGTGAGTTTCCATTCCCTTAGAAGCAGGCTCAGCCAACGAAGCCCAAAACTTAGACTTCGGCCAGTTACATGTCTACTGATGATGACTTGTAGCTCCCATATACAGCTGGTTTCCCAGGAACCATGTGGCCTCAGGAGTACTGACTGGATTACTCTAGGGTCTTTACCCTCTCCCTCTCAAGATCCAGAACCGCCCGTTTACCTTCTTTTCAGAGTAGAGGTATTTCTACTTTTCTTTTGGTGCCAGCAAAACTAAAAAAGCATAATTATAGCCTCTGCCTTCAGAATGTGCGGCTGATTGTCTACACTTTTAAGAGTGGGGACTCAGAGGCTTAATAAGACATTCTAAGAAAAACCAGCCTCAGTGGTTCTAAATGCATTTACCCTTCTGACGGGATGCTCCCTACATGACGTTAAGATGGTCGCACCTATCCTGCTGAATGACGGGGATCTGCCTGCTGATTCCAATATGATTTGCTGCACCCAAAGAAAAAATAATCCCTTGACGGGGACACTGCTGTGTGTCCAGCTCTGTTATTGGAAGAGTCCTATGTGATAATGTGAAACTGCTTCATGAATCATGGGGTACTACGCCAACATGAGTTGTAGTCAGAGATGAGGGATGCAGTCTAGCGAAGAACGTAAGTCAAAGGGTGGAGCAGACGAGGAAAACAATCCAGCTCTGCCACTTACTATCTGAAATTTTGTGCAATTTACTTAACCTCTCCAAGCATTCATTTGTAAAATGGGAATATTATATTAATATAAAAGTATTAGTAATATTAATGTTATATGAATAACACCAATGCAATGTATATTAAGAATATGAATATATTATGTTAATAATAAAATATTAATAGCTATCTCTTGGGGCTGTAAGGAATATTAATCAAGGCATCAATCAATCAAGCAGACGACAAATCTGCATTAACTCCAGGCACAGGTAGTAAGTACTCTAATTGTTGCTATCATTGTTATTATGCTTAGAGCTCTAAACTAATAGCTAATGTTTATTGAGTACAAGGTATAAAGAAACCCACTTCTCCGTATTATTTAATTTAATGCTTACCTCTGTGGTAATTGTTATACTGCCCAATTTGCAGATAAGGAAATTAAGACCTAAAGAAAGTGATATGTTACCAGAATTATATAACTAGATGGTGGCAGAAGGGATATTTGTACCCAAGTGTCTATGCCAGCTACATTACAAACCACCCCCATATTCAGTAACAACGTTTACTCTCATGCCCAGGAATCTGCAGGTCAACTGTGACTCAGCTGATAAACTCTCCTCAGCTGGGTGGCTTTACTTCGGGCTGCCAACTGTAGGTCTGCTCCACATTATCTCTGGATCCCAGGCTGAAAGGAGAGCTGCTTCCAGGGCCATGTCCCTCCTGTGATGGACACCAAAGTACAAGGGGGCAGGCCCAACCACACCTGCACATTTCAAGCCTCTGCTCCCATCACATTTGCTACCATCCCGTAGCAGTTTACATGGCTAAGCTCAATATCAGTGTTGAAGGCAAGGGCACCACTCTACAGGCCACTGGAAGAAGAGTATTTTCAGAACAATAATTCAGACTGTCACACCAGGTCCCACCAACTCCAAAATCAGAGCCCTTCTTCATTATCCTACAGTGCCTCTCTGCTGTTCTAAAACAGTGTCTCTTTAACCAAAAAAAAAAAAAAAAAAAATTATGAAACGTCTTTTTTCACTACTAATCTGCATGGGATTTTAGGTTGTTCCTTTTACTTATTGCCCATAGTCAGTCACCTGGCTTGGCTCCTCCAACAGCTGAGCGCGCCCAGCTGGAGGGTGAATGTAAAGTTGATAGTCCATCACGCCACGCTCATCGCAGAAGCCAGGCTGTGCAGCCCCGATAAACAACCTGCTGGGTCTACAAATTTGCCACGCTTCACTGTTAAAACTTTATTGGGCACAGTATGGTAACTCAATTAATAGTGAGAATGACACTGCAAAGTGTCACCGGAACTGCAACCAATTATTTTTTCCTTAGTGTCTTTTTAAATCACAAGCTGACCCAGCTCAACAGCAGCTATGTCCTTCCATGGGGCATATTTAGTCTGTCTCTGTCTTCCCCATTAGCCTCCATTACCAGAGTCCCATAACTCTGTTACTAGCCATACGCCTCGCCCAACAGCAGAGCAGCTTCCCCACAAAGGAGCTACCTGAAAACACAAATCAAGCTACTTGGCAGGATTTTGTATTACTGGTAGATTTTTGTTTGCTTGTTTTTCCCATAAACCCATGATTTACTGGTTCTTTGTCTTCCTCACAGTGGTCCTGATTTAGAAAGCATGGACACTGAAACAAGCCCCAAAGCCAACCTGAATTACCACCTAAAGAAATGCATGAAGATGAATTCAAAACCAACTAGCACCTACCCTGAAAAACCCGTCAGTGTCTGGCCTTCCAAGGTGCCCTGGATCCCAGCTGACCCATTGGACTTACCACCTTCAGTCCAAAGTTGAAACTTGCCTGGCTCGCGGTAGCCAGCTGGGCTGCGTATCCGATAGCTAAAAGTCAAAGGATGACTGATTTTATTCATAAGCAATTGCCTTGCCAGTCTATAATCCTCAAAAAAGAAAAATTCTACTATACACAATGTTCAATCCGAAAAAGTCTCATGATTAAGCCTTTTAAGCTGAAGTCCAGATTGGTAGGGGATGACCCTCTGTGTTAAATACATATTTGTCAAGGTTGAGATAGCCCATGTCATCAGGAAACAGAAGATATATGTACTTAAGAGTTTCTCTCAGAAAAACAACTTTCCATCATATCTCTTGGGATTAGATTCTGAATATCACTGATTGAAGAAGAGCCGCCTGAATTAATGCTGGTAAATTGTTGACACACTGCAGCATCTCTCACCTATCCCCGATCCTGGTATTTCTTATCTCCACTGAACCAGTATAGATAGGACAGGCCCAGCAATGTATCTGGTCATAGCAGGTTGAAATTGTCTTCAGGCCAGATCTCCATATCCTTATGGCTACCTTTGGGGTTAATGTTGAAATACACAATTTCTGGGCTCAGCTCAATCTTAAACTGACAATACCCTTGGGTAAGGGGTCTCCATAAAAGCTTCCACTAGCTCCATATGGTCATCAGCCAGCCTATGGTGTGTCCCCAGAGCCAGAGTCTCAAGCAAAAACACACTTAAGACTCCAATCCATCGTGGCTGTGAATTTGCCATCCACAACTTCCCCCACAAAAGTCAGCTCGCTGGGCTCTGCCTGCTGAAGCGCGCATTTCATATTCCTTTGCTTTGCTGTAGTCTTGTAGGGCTGAAGGTCTTTCTTTCCTCCTTGGATCCACTGTTACAGCAGAGCTCTAGCTTCCAAGAGGGAAGACCCACTGGAATGAAGAAGCCACTGGGGGTATAAAAAGGAGCACCAGCCCAGCATTCTTTCCAGACAGGGAATGTATGTACTTTGTTGCTTCCATCACTGCCTCCTGAAGCTTCTCGTCTCCAGTGTGAGGGAGCGCTGTCTGAACACAAACTGAATGCACGTTGCTTTTGACACTAGGCTGACTGAGCTCTAAGGAGGCCTCACAATGATGATGTTTATATACAAGTACTATGCAAAGAAGTTCTCACCCAGTCAGAAAGGCTACCAGGAAAAGAATTAGATGTCATGAGGGCAGCTTCCCTTTAGACACACAAGCTCACCCTTCACCTGCTACAGCTCGCCTCGCTGAGGCTCACAGTCACCAAAGTCACTTCTCCACGCAGTGGCCAGGGCTCTGAGCACAGGTCTTCCGCTTCTGCTTCTGCGTCTCCTTCCAGAGCTCTCCCGCAGCGCACCTCATGCAGCACTGCGCCTGCGCCTCCACTTGCAGCTCTGACCAATTTTTACACAGGGAGCAAATTTAGTCTCTTGTCTCCTAGCCACTGGGCACATTCTAGCCCTCTGGTTTAACAGCACCCGGTGACGCAATGTTTTTACTGTGAACTAATGAAAAAGAGCACCTCATAAGGAGCCAGTGGCCATCCTCTCTGCACAGTGACATTGTAACTATGCCTGGAACGAATTCGTGCAGCATTTCTCCAACTTTTGAGTGCCTGAGATTTATCTGAGGATCTATGAAAACACAAGCTGCTTGTTCCCGCTCCCAAAGATTCGGATGGAGTAGCCGTAGGAGAGGGAGGAGGTTTTGCCTTCTTAACGAGTTCCAGGTGATGCTGAGGCTGATGCTGCCGGTTTACAGACCACGCTCTGAGAGCCACCACTCTGGCTCCTGACAGCTCTGGAAGCAACAGAGTTGGGGATCCCAAGACGACCAGGCTTGGGAACATCCCCCATCTCCTACCAAAACGGGAATGCTCTGTGTTTTTGCACAGCTGGTATTGGGATGAGATTTCAATAGGGTTCAGGTTTCTGCACTGAAAATGTTTGGATAACCATTTCTCTAGGTGAAGTCAACATTTGGGACTGTGCAAAGTAAAGACAGAGAAAGAGTAACTCACCTTAAGAAAATCAGAGGAAAGGAAGCAAAAGCTTTCTTTTCATTTATGCAGCAAACGCTGAGGGTAACTAGATAATGAAAGGTTGTACTTGTTGCTGGGGAGAAAAGACAAATAAACCAGAGAAGTACTCACCAGGACCCACTTCTGGTTTAACAAGATAAACGTGCAAAACCAATGAGCGCAACTAATGTTGTATCGTTGCTATGACAGTCCTCTTTATGGAAAACGAAACAGTGCACGTGTGACTCACATGCCGGCCTCCCACCTCCCATTCCAGAAAAAACTTTACTAGTTAATCATAGTAATCGTCCTCGTAACAGGTCCCAGGTGTGATCTCAGGATCCTTCCCAACATATTACTCTAACACTGAGCCACAAAGGAGTGACTGAAGTTAGTGTTCAAAGTGAAAATGGTAGACTATCGATTCAAGCTCTGGTTGGAATATCCTCACACTTTTGTATAGGTGCTACAGACTGAATGTTTGTAGTCTCTCAAAGTTTGTACATTGAAAACTAATCACAAATGTGATGATATCTGGATGAGGCCTTTGTGAGGCACTTAGATCATGAAGGGAGAGCCCCGATGAACGGGATTAGCGACCTGATAAAAGAGGCCCCAGAAGAGTTCCCTCAACCTTTTGACCGAATACAGACACAGAGAACCAGGAGGCCCATCCTTACCAGACAGTGCCTTGAAATTAATTTTTTTAATCATCCTTCAAGTCTCATCAGCCTTCCCTCTGGGAAGCCTTTACCGGCATCCCTGGTCTCAGTTAGTGGGAACCTGCTCTGCCTTCCCCAGCGGTCCCATAACACTTCACACTTGCCTCTCCCAGAGCTCCCACTACATTTGATGAGAGCTGCCTGTGAGTTTGCCTGTATTGTTGGACTGAAGCAAGGAGTCGAGGAAAAGACATAGGCTTTGACGTTAGTGAGAGCTCATTCAAATTCTAGTTCTTCCTCTTAGCTGTATAAACTTGAGCAAGTTACTTGACCTCTATGAGTTTGATTTACAGCATTTGCAAAATCAGGATAATTCCTCGAGGAAACTGTTGTGAAAATTTAAATGAAATAAGGTTATGTCAAGCCCTGACACATTGTAGATACTCAATAGATGATAGCAATTATTATAACTGTTTGCGTAACTGTTAGGTGAATGGAAAACAACTTTATCTTGACCTGCCATTGGCTCTGTACTCCTGGCAACTTGAAATGGCAACATTTCCTTACAACATAAATTCCAAGAAAAATATTTAACCCCCTCATTTAAGAAAAGCAAGCTTTTTACAAGCTTCTATTTAAAAACAATTAAGGTATTTCTTTAAATATCTTTCTAACAATCATCAATATACATCCCATAAAACCTTGGCTTCTCAGCAATGTTTAATTTGAGTTACCTACGGCTTTAAAAATAATAAAACTACAATTGTCTTTAAATCACTGTCAAGTACTTACTACATTAGATTCCAACCTCTTTCCTCCAACTTATCTCAATGAATGAAGTTTTTTTGTCTTTATATTTTAAGTTCAAGAGTAAAGTAAATCAGACACAGAAATCTCAAATACAAACATTGTTGGAGAACCAGAGCAAAAGGTTCTTTGAAATCAATTGTAGGATAAAAGCGTTTCTAAAGAAGACAGAAAACAATTCTCTGTCTACAGTAAATACCCATCATCACACAAAGGTAAATGTAGAGCAAGACTAGCCATGTGAACGATGGGCATGGGGATTTTATACTCTCTCTGTATAGTACGGAGATGTCTGAAATGGTCCATGACAAAAATTTTTTTAGAAAAAAAGCCGAAAATATCATCATCATCATCACCATCATTTGTTAAATGTATTAAGAGTTTGCTAGGTAAAATATCTCTCTTAAACCCTATCTCCAAATACAGTCCGTCACATCAGGAGGTAGTTGTGGTTAGAATTTCAACATATGAATTGTGGGGGAATACAATTCAGCCCATAATAGCCATGAAGCTGAAAAACAATGTACTGGTCTCACCTCTTCCTGAAAGTTCTGCCTATACAATCTAAGTTAGAGTCTAATTCTTTCTAATGCCACAAGGCACCTCATGGTTCCATTACAGTTGCACTTTTACATTTTCTTGTGTGATCACTTGCATTGAGGTCTTCTTCCCCTCCTTACTATGAGCTTCGAAAGGGCTAAAATATCTTCTGCTTTTGCCTATTATTGTATTCTAGCACACAGTAGTAAGGGTGCCTGGCATATAACAGGTGACATGCCCATAAATGTGTTCAATAAAAGAAGGAATGAATGAGTGAATGGGCATCAAGCTTGAGAACAATGTTGGGATGGTAGGTAGCATCTAAACTGAGACCTGAAGGATAAGGTGAGCAGCTAGCCATGGGGGTGACAAAATGAGAAATAGACAACTCCAGCTAGAGAAGAGTGAGTGTGAAAGGTCGGAGAAAAGAGAGAACCAGACATGCTATGAAATGTATGTTACCAGTACCACATGTTATACTTAATATGACACTGAAGTAAGACTGTCTTGTGTTTCAAATATTCTTAGATATGCTGACAAGTTTGGGGTGGGGGGAAGGCTAGCAATTTCCTATGAAGCTAATTACTTTAGGGAATTCAAATAAAAGTGAAGCAACAAGAAAACAGCAGGGACCAATAATCCCTAATGTTTCCCTAATCTCAAACTAGGAGAGTATCTTCTTCAGTCAGAAGTAAACTCTCCCAAATTGCAAAACATTACCAATTGCCAACCTGTAGAAAGTTCACCTACCATGAATAATCTATGACTATAATAAGGCTTTATTATACCTTTGCAGCTGAATTGTGTGTGACCTTGGACTCAGGTTATTGTTACTATACGAGGGCTTTTTAGAGTACTTTGTGTTCCAGGAATTCAAAGGTTGCTCCATTGGTTCTGAAACTCCTGCAGTGAAATAACTCTTCCTGTGCGTGCACATAACTTTGAAAGACTGCTAACACAGGGCTTTATGGGGCTGCATGGAGAGCTGCAGTTGGTAAGATAAGCAATAAACATGTTTAGGCTTCTGCTCCTGAGTTACACGTTCCTGGGAATAAATAAATGTATACATCTTTTATGAAACAGTCACACATACAATGCACTGCTCACCGGGGAAGAACAGAGTCTAATGGTCAAAATATCCCATATTTGAGTCCTAACCTTGCCAGTAGCCAGCTGTGTGACCTTGACCCCATCATCATGATACATTCATATGTGTGTTTATCTCCAACTCTAGATTATAATCTCATAAAGGCAAAGGTCATGTTTTATTTTCTTTTAATCTTTACCAGCTCCTATTTTGACAGGCACTCACTCATCAAATAAATGTAAGTTGACTGCGTGGAATAAACAAGGCCAGTGAAAGATGAGAGGTGTTATCCTGTTTACCAGTGAGTTAATGGAAATAAAACACATATAAAACAATTATAGGTGAAAAGCATATCTAAATAAGATAAAATTATGTAGTATTAATAATAAATTCAATAGAAGGGAGAGAATAAGACAAATCAATTTGTCTCCAAACTTAGCCAAGACTGTATCTGACTCACTTAAGAATACCTCTAGTTGGGGGCACATAGGGGGGACGCAAGTAAACTGGGGTTTATTTATTTAAAAATTGTGTATTTATTCTTACATGTTTAAACTTCAGTCACCTTCGAAGTCCTCTCCATTTGATGCAATACACCTATCGAGGCTTTTTTCCACTGTTCAAAACAATTTTTGAACTCATCGATTTTGATGCCTTTTAGTGCTTCTGCCGTTTTTTTGTTTCACCTCTTCCGCATCAGCCAAACATTTTCCTTTGAGGACTTCTTTCATCCAGAGAAATAAAAAGAAGTCTCTTTGGGCAAGGTCAGGTGAATAGGAATGGTGGGTCACAGGGGTCATCCCATTTTTAGTCAAAAACTGCTGAACACTCAGCACAGTGAGAGCACAGGTGCACTTGTAAATCACCCATCGTGAAATGGGCAAAGGCATTGGAAGAGTCTTCAGAAAAATTCACTGAAGCCAAATGCAGCCTCTCACAACACCACCAGCTGGTTCACGGATACAGATGGGTTCCTAGAATGCTCACCTAGCAGGGGAAGCCTGTACTACAAGGGAACTGTCCTCCAGAAGATAATTCTGGGTTTTTGGGGTCCCCCCCACCACCCTAGTATAAGTTGACCAGTAAGGAAGCAGCAAAAAGATTAGTAACCACTGTGGTCCCTGGGTTCTCTACCCCAGGACACATCCTCTCCCCACTCCTTAAACTCTTCAGAACATAACCATACATACTCATGTTCTGCTATAAAAGGAAGTGATAGCTCCCCATTTTTCAACTATTATATCATTCAAATCTAATAGTTTTACTTGTTCTATTTTAGAAGATTGCAAATATCTTCCTTATTTCCTTAAGTATATTACTCAAACTTATGCTATCTTCCAAACTGTTCCAATACTTTTGCTTCAGGTGGTAAATGTTGACCAATTTTGTATTATCTCTCCTTTGGGAAAATTGTACTCCTCTGGTGTTCAGTTACTTAGACTTGTGAGCTCACGTTCCCTAGGGATAACAGCCAGCCTTTCTGGCCATGCACATTGGGGAAGGTCCAAAGGCCAGGCCCTATCTTTGTCACTACCACAAAGATTAAAGAGGGGAGGAGCTGTGTCTCATTGCAGAGGACTCGACACTGGAACCACCACTCCTACTTGTTGCCACCCCGACACTTCTCTGGCCAGGTTTCCATTGTTTAAACCCTTATTTAAGGAGAAGCAGCATGGGGAGGAGGCATATCCCTAGTTTGCAAAATAGTAGCCCTTAGAGTTTTAGGGGGGTGGTGGGAATTAATGCCCAAGAATGGTCCGTCCACACAAATTTCCATCAACCCCGTCATCCCAATAAAGCAGCCACTTGTACTGGTAGTCTAGCACTAATAAAAGAATTTGGCATTGATTTGTCCTAAGGCAGTGGGGAAAGAGGTGAGAGCAAATTCCTAATAATTTCCCTCTAGCTACTGGCTTCCCTGTGCCTCCTAGCCACAGTCACACACCTCCTACTCTCACCACCAAGGCAGCCTTCAGTCCCTCAGGACTCCTCATACTTTGCTTTGTTTGTTCCTGAATTCCACCATCCTAGATCCTTCTTCTATGGATTCTCTGAGGCTGACACCTGGAGCAGGTTGCCAGGAGCCCACGCTAGTTTGCTTGTTTTTAGGGCCTGGAAGCCCACCTCCTCAATGGGTTTCTTTAATAAACAGACAGTTTGGTATGCTCTCAGGGTCATTAGGCAACACGTCAATTGCAATACCTTTGAGGAGCAGTTTAGCCATATGAATCAAAGTCTTGTGACACTCGGCAATTCCATTGTTCGAAATATACCCTAAGGAGATATGCTGATAGGTATGCAGGAGTATTTAAGGTTATCCACTGCCGGGCACTGCTAATAGGAATAATTTGAAAACAACTTCGTGGCCATCTACAAGGCATTGGCTAAATGAAGGCTGGTATACAAATGCAACCCAGCGTCACTTGGTCATAAAAACAATGATATAGATCTATGTATGTGACCGTAAAGGATATACTCAGTGATTGTTAAATTGTAATTATAATATGATTCCATTTATGTAAAATTAAAGAAAAAAAAGGAGAAAGAGATCTGGACCACATACAGTAAAATGCTAAAAATTGCATTAGATTGCATAAAAACGCAAAACAAGTGTCTGAGTTTGGGATTTAAGATTATATTTGCTGTCTTCATTATGATTTTCTGTATTGTTTGATATACACTCATTTTTATAATCTTTATGATCAGAAAGAAATATAAATCTATTTTCACCTTTGAAAACTAAAAATAACAAACATTGCCCCCATGATAAAGTCTAAACTTCCCTGATGACTTAAACCTCACTCATGCAGTGGCAGGAGCTTCAGAATGATCTGCCAGAGGCCTTCAGCAATAATTTGCTTGTTTTATAACTTAATAGCCCTTGTAACCCAAGGGTACAATAAAATAGGAGTGCTAATTCAGTGGAGCTGAAGGAAGACTAATTATCCTGGGGAGAGGGCTTCCCCTGAGTTTAGTCACTTGTAACCCATGGTAAGACCACCAGGGGTAAAGAGGGCTTCTGCGAGCTGATGCATTATTCATGATCTTGACTGCTTGGGGGTAGTTCACTGAAGCACTGTTTATGCTGCTACTTCCTGCAAGGTTGAGGTGACCAATCAGCTGTTGTTAGGTTGGAGGGAAAGGGTAGTGCTGAACAGAGACATTGTCACATTGTCAGGGTCCGGTGTTGAAAGCAGGAATAGAAAATGAATCATATGATTGGCTAACCACTCTGCTGTACCACTGAAACTAAATCAAAATAATACTGAATGCAAACTGTAATTTAAAAATTTTTTTAAATAAAAAAAATTAAAGGATAAATTAAAAGTAAAGTTCAAATCAGAAAGAACAGTTTGTTGCTGGTTATAAAGACGACAAGAAGAATTATACTTATTACCCTTTTATGCGAACAGAAGTAAGCCAATAAATGTTGAAATTTTTCAAAGAGAAAAAAAAAGTCCTGCTGAGGCTCCACGGCTTTAATGACCTTGAGATGCTTGGCTTAGAGTCTAGAAACTTAATTCAAGTGAGCAAATGGGCTCCCCTGGAATAAAATAGCTTTGGGTCTTGGTGAGAAATGAAGGGACAGCTACATTCTCCTGACACATCAGGAAGGCATCAACACTTAGACCAAGTACAATGGGTGAAGATTCCCAGGATGAGACAGAAATTACCCCAGGTCAGCATGATTCGGGGAGCTGTTCGGTGTTGATTTCTGATATTAAAATATATTTATATTTATTAGAAATTTTAAGAAATCAAGTTTTTCCCACTATTCAAAAAAGAGATGCTGAGAATAAAAAACCAGGTTATCTCATAATCTACCTCCAGCTCCTATAAAAAGATACAAATGTGCAGCCACAGCATGGCCGGCGGGCTCAAAGACCCAAAGAAAAGCGATCGTGCTGATGATTTCAGCATCAATTTAGTGACTATTAACTAAAAGGAAACTTACCTGCTCTCCACCATGCACTATACTGGGTACTTTATATGCATAATCTCATTTGTTTCTCACGGAACTGAATAAGACAGGGAAACTATCCCCAAGTTGCAAATAAGAAAAAATGGGGATCAAAAAAGTAATTATCTTGGCCAAGATTCAAAGCCAGTTTTGAAGTTCATATCCAGGTTCATCAAGACTCAACTCTGTTTGGCTTCAGGAAGAGAATGAATGCTCTCCAACTCCTCTCTTGGCCCAAATAGCCGCAAATCAAAAGGTTCTTTAGTGTGACCATGATGGGTCTCAAGTCGGAGGCTCCAATAACTTGGCCGGGTTTGTTTACTACGCACACCAAGGCTTCTCTCACGGACTGCAAGCTCACTAATCATCGATTCAGTATTCGTTCTTTCTCCCCTCTACCTAATTATGCCTCTATGGAGCTCAGGTACTTCAGGAAATTTTGACTCCATCCCAGCCCCAGGGCTAAGTACCAATTTACTCAAACCAATCAGCACATTCCATTACCTCGGAGGAAATGATTGGATTGGGGGGAGGGGACATGTGACCTAAACAAAGCTATTGAAGTGTGTTTCTGGGTTCTGGCTTAGAATGCTGGTAGTGGCTGGAGTGTAGGCACCAAGCCTGGAAGAGCTGCAGCCTCTTTAACATCAGGAAGGATGCACGGTGTGGGGCGAAGTTTACACCGTAAAGGGTAGAATGAAAAAAAGAAAGAAAACTGGATCTGCACTATCAGCATTAAATTGCTAGATCAGTCAAACTTATGTGTGGATTTTCCTATTGTGTAAGTCAGTAAATCTTCGCTGCTATTTAAGACAGCATGAGTTTTGATGTTGTTTCCTAACTGATATAGAATTTGGCACCAGAAGTAGAGTAATGGAAGTAATAAACCTATAAATGTGAAATTGGATGGGTAGAGAAGGTAAAGAGAAGTGCAGTAAGAACCCATTGATCTGAAACCGGAGATCTGATTATGAAACAGCTGGCTATACTACAACCTATTAATAAAATGATCAAATAGTTTATTGTCCAGACAAAAACACATTTGAAAATGAAATAGAATTGCCGTTATTAACTCCGTCAAGATAACCACTCATTCTCCAAGTTTGTGGTGCGACCTTTCAGGTCGCACAGGTTCACAAGATTCGGTTGGAAGATAAGAATGTTCACGGAGCCGTTGGGATGTCTGAAGTGCCTTTATTCGGGGTGGGCGAGCCACGCAAGCTGCAAGCTGCGTGTCTGTATCTGCGCACAGTGAGAAGCCCCTGCCTTTCTAAGCGCTAAGCATGAAGCAAAGCCAGCATCAGGCCAAAAGGCTAGGTAACGTAGCATGATCTGCACATGCGAGCCCACTTCACGTTATGGGAACTGTTTATTGGACCCAGTTTGAAGGCTATGAGAACACATTTATCAGGCCCATTAAAGGTTGTGAGAAACTCCTTCCCTCTCTTTATCCAGACACTTGGGTGAGGAAGCCAGACTGCCTCCACTTACCCTATAAAGTTTGAATCCACTTTTTTTTTTCTTAACCCGTGGAGCCCAACAATGCATTTACAATAGATATTTGTTGTAATTTAATCCAGGATCTGGTGTATTTTAAACTCCCCCTCAAAGTAGGCAGCTTGTCTTTCTTTAGTGGAAGCAGGAGTCCGTAACAGTTCATCATGGCTGGGCTGAAGTTGCAAGTAGGAAAAAGACAGGCCAAGAGAATAGAAAATTGGCAACAGACAAATCACACAAAGGTTTTGCTGAGCTCAGGAGGCAGGCTTGATGTGAAGGTGATGGGAAACCACTACAAGAGTGTAAGAGAAGTAGTCACCTATCAATCTCACATTGTTAAAAATATAGCACCCTTTCACGATGAGGAAAACAGAGAAGGGGTGAGGAAGCCACATGTACATTACTGCTCTAAGAATAATGAGTATTTTTAACACAGAGAATGGCAATGTGGATGGAGAGGAGGGGACAAATTTGAGAGATAAGAAGACTAATTCACCTGAAGCCATTCTCAGAATGATACAAGGGCCTAAAATTCTTAGTAACAAACTTGCACCTCAAAACTAAAATAACGGGTTCAGCTCATTTTGAGAACGTTCATATTCTGTCAGGTTTCGTTTTCTTCTTCTGCATTGTTCAAGGAGCTTTTCTCAACTTATCTGAGGTGTGTCCACATTTAGGTCATGTATGTAGCTCCTCGGTGTCTAATGCATGTGATGCATTTTGTAGACAAAACATTGGGTATGGTCCCTTTTACATATTTTTTTCATTCTTTGAGCTATCTTTTCCTGTTATGCCTTCCACTGATTTTTGTTCAATTAAGGGCACATCTGTCTAAATTTCTTTTTTTTTCTAATAGTTGTTTATCACATTTATACAATTCCATATGACTCTCCTAATTTATCCCTTCTGAGGAGTCTTGCCCCTTTCTTGGGGATTTGGTGTATGTTTCACATCTTCTGAGCACTAAATGGATTTATTAAGCAAACTTTATTAAGCAAACTAAGTTATATCTAATATTTTCCCAAGTTTAGCTAAGTATGACCTTTCATACAGTGGCAATCAATGAATATATAAAAAATTACTTTTACCTCCACTGAATGAGCAAATGTGTATGAAGTGCGTAGATCCATACGCCAGACATGCAGCTTTACTATGTATCAGTGGTATGTGTCTAACCACTAAAGTGCTTACACATTAGCTCATTTAATCCTCACAACGGCTCTATGAATTGTTACTTTTATTATCTTCATTCTACCAGTTAAGAGACTAAAACACAAAAAGTTTGAGTAATTTATGCCAATTACAGAGCGAGTGAGTACCTGAGCCAGGATTTGGATCCAGTCTTGCTCAGAATCCACGCACTTAATCACACTCCTCTGCCTCCACTGACCATGGAAGGGGAGCGACAAGTGGAACTGGATTCAAATAGGCAACAGTCGGGGTTCCATCCTAGCCTGAGGCTTCAAGGAGCTCCCCATCGTGTGTCCCACTCCCCTACCCACCCTTGCTCACCCACCCCTAAGACGTGCCATAATAAGCTGGAATAAGTTGCTTCTTGAAGCCATGAGTATGTAAGGAACATTTTTCAAAACATGACAAAAGACAGTTAAGCTGTACCTGGGGCTGTTAAGTACCCAAAGTAGATAGAAACCACATTGAACCACGCTTGGCACTTTCTGGTCATGAAGTTAATGCTGAATTTCCTGAATGGATGCCCAGTTGAGCTGCCAGCTGTGCCAGGTCCTCAGTGGGAGAGTGTGGGGAAGTGATGCAGAAGTGACACAAAGTCTTATCAGAAAAACTTGAAGGGTTTCAAGGGCTAGGTCCCCACGGCCACAATAGTTTCTCTGCACTGAACTGTCCCAGGGCTCGGGCGGTCCAAGACCTGCACTGGCTCTTTTCTCAAAGAAAACTCATGCACTTAAGGGAACTCCCAAGCTCCATGTTGCCCAGAGCATTTTAGAAGCCAATGAAATAGACAGCCTCCATATCTATAAGCATTTCTCAGAATATCTTTTCACTTATCTCTTTGCATATCTCGCTACCTCACCAGGCTGAGTGACCTTGCAGAAAATAAGTGTGGTGGACTGCAAAACTGGCTACAAATATCTCCTCCACCACCAAGAGGTGGAATCTAATTCTCCATCCCTGAATGTGGGTTGATTGGCCATGTGACTTGCTTTGGCCAACAGGACACTGGCTAACAAGGAGTCGGGGAGGGGGGGGGCGGTAAGCAGAGATTCGCCAAGTGATAGTGCATTGGGGCTTGCTCTTTTATTGTGATTAGAACCCTGACGCCACCCTGTGAACAAGCCCAGGGCAGCTGCTGAATGATGAGAGGCTGGGTAGAGGAGAATCAGGGAGTTCGGCCAAAGGCTAGTAACCTTCAGATGTAACTAAGAGCTTCCTAGATCATCCAGTTCCCAGCAAACCACCATCTGACCACAAACGCATGAGAGGGAGCAGTAGAAATCTGAGGATACGGCCAAAACCAGAAACACTTCCCAGCTGATGCACAAAATCAGAAGCTAAAGAAAATGGTCATTGCTAGAAGCCTCTCAGTTTTAGAATAGATTATTACCAGCAAATGCTAAGTGACACAAGAAGGTAAATTATTAAAGGAACAGGTTTGGGAATCAAAATGCCTATAGTCAAATCCCAGCTTTTCTTCTTACTAGACATGTGCTCCAGACAACTAATTTAATTTCTCTGACTATAAGTTTCTTCATCTGTAAAGTTAGGAAAATAAATAGAGCTATATCTCCCGGGACTTTCTAAAGAGTCAAATGAGATATGTATGAACCACTGTATTTGCTATATGGTAGTTATTTTATTGTTGAAATATGCATGACTTTTAATGGTCCTAGAACAGAGCTATTGGTTTTGCCAGGTTTCAGAGATAAATAAAAGAATCTAACAGGTGTTGGCCTAAGCCAGGAATCAATAAATATTTCTGGACTTGAATTGCATTGTGCAGCCAATACCCACTGTCTGAGGACTTCTGAGGCTGCATCGGGCTGGTCGTTTCCAGAAAACATCACTAAGGTTTCTTCAGTTCTCATGTTTAAGGTAGGATAAAGGGAGTGCAAGAAGCAATCAAATGGGGGCATTCTATTGCCACAGAATAGATGGGGGGACATTGATTTTAAATAGAGAGCGCTGCTCAAGGGACCCCCACTGGCCTTCAGGGTCCTTGTGAAAGGGAAGCAAGAACTAAACATTCAGGAGCATCTTCACATGGAAACCACACAAATTCTGGAATCAGAAAGAGTAGTTCGAATTCCAATATGGGTCTCAGTTTACTCACCTGCAAATTGGGACCATGGTTCCAACACGATCCGTGTGTTGGTTCATAGGGTTGTTGTGAGAATTTGACAAAATGCTGATATAAAATGCCTCGCACAGTGCACATGGCAGGTGATCCACCAACATGGCTTCTTTCCCTATTCCTTCCCGTTTGCAGAGCTACCATTGTCCTTCTCCTGGCATAACCAGTGCGATACAGCCTAAGGATGCAGTAATATGTGGAGGCCGGCACGCTGATCACGAAT
The DNA here is from genome assembly GCA_004026545.1 of Mormoops blainvillei. Taxonomy (NCBI): domain Eukaryota; kingdom Metazoa; phylum Chordata; class Mammalia; order Chiroptera; family Mormoopidae; genus Mormoops; species Mormoops blainvillei. The sequence goes on from PVJD01007428.1 coordinate 18,592, forward strand.
ATTACTTCTGGTTTTGTGACCTTGAACCAATCACTTAGCCTCTCCATTACTCAGCTTCTCATGGGTAAAATGAGAACGATACTTTCTGACCCCGATGCAGTCCTCAAGGATAACGGGATGATTCATTCAATTTTAAAACCTAACTCGGGGCTTGATGACGCCATGTAGAAAATAAATAAAACACACAAGGAAAGTCAAATAACTAACATTCAAAGTCCCAAGGCCCTAGTGCAGTCCGGGTGCTTGTGCTTTGCTGCCTCTCCCTCTTCCCCCTTCTCCCCGCCCTAAGCCCGCGGCTCCTCACAAGGAACAGAAAGCCAAAGCTCTGAATGAATAGGCGGCAGGAAGCAAGGCTAGAAGCAGGCCCAGGGAAACCGCACAATCGAAATTCACCGAGTACGCACTCCGGGCTGGGCGCTCTTCTAGGTACTTCACACGTGACCTCAGCTAATCCTAACGACTGAGTAAAGAAAATGCTACTTTAATCTTAGAAAGATTCAAAAATTTTCCAAAGTCACGTGCCGAATAGTAACAGCAGGGTTGGGATTTAGATCTCGCCTGGTTGACCTCAAAGCTCACTACTCTATCCTTTAGAGTAAAATGTGTATTCAAATCAGTACGGCAAAGTGCTGGAGACCACAGGTTATGGAGTCAGAGGGCTGGTGCGAATGCCAGGCCTGCCATTACAGAATGACTTGGAGAAATCACTTGGCAATATCTGAGATATATGAGACATATAGGAGTATATTATATGTATGTAATATTAATTATATAATGTAATATATGTGAATATATGTAACATACATATATATATAAATAGGATAAATACATTCTATATTATATACATAATGTAATATAAATACATAAATATATAATGTTATAGTACTATAACGTGTATTATACTACGTAAATGCATGTAATGTGTATATATTACACATATTATAATAATATAATAATGTAATGTGTTATATACATGGTATTTACAAATGACCATATGCCAGCTCTGCCATTAATACAACCGCATGAGGAATGTTACCCTCACTTTACCAACAGGGTAAGTGAGACACAAAAGGTAAGGACACCTGTCCAAGATTATAGAGCTAGGGACTTGGCTGCGAGTTCCAGGATCTATACCCTTAACCACCATGCCCAGCCTCTACCATGGGAGATGCCCAACTTCAGACCCAACTCTTTGCCATATCCTTATAAGCCGCTGCTGTTTTCTGGTTTCTCCAGCCTCGACGGCCGCCCGACAATAGGAGGCACAAATCAGGTTGTTCCCAGAACCCTCACCACACTCCACCCCAGCCCCGGGCATCATCAGGGGAGCCGCGGAGCTCAGCAGCAACCCACGAGACTGGCGCAGAGATGGGAAAGGCTCCAGGCTCTCTGCACACAGACAGCCCCAATTTCCATGAGTGGCTCTCTTAGGACCCGCTCCTCTGGCTTGAAGCGCTGAGGTGGGAAGAGTAAGCACCTTCTACTCTGCAAATACCTTCTGTAGAAAAACACTGCTGCTGCCCCTGCATCCAAGTCCCTTGAGATCTCTCTTTATCAGCTCATCCCCCAGCTCGGCAAGGCCTGGCTGCCAAGGCTGGCCATCGGGACCACTGAGAGCAGGCCCTGTGCGGGAGAACAGAAGCCCGGGTCCTCTGCCTCAAGAGGGAACAAATACTGAGGTGTAATTGACATTCCACAGCTCAGCAGGCATCAGCCTGACCCAAGGACCTCAGCCGAAACAAGCCCCCTCGCCTGGTCTGCCTCTTCCCTGTCCATCCTCCCACTCCCTTGCTGATGTCCCCACAGAGCACTTCCTCAATAAGTCACTCGTACATGAACCTCTGGCTCGGGTTCTGCTTCTCGAAGAACCCAACCTAAAGGAGAATTTTTGGTTTGGTTTGTTTTAATGAATTTCTGGACTATAATGAAAGGCTCTCGTTAAGAGTGACAGGAGTTGGTGGCAATCTCTTAGCAAGTCTTGCCTATGTCTGCCTGACAATTCTCTCCGCAGGGGGTGTGAGTATATATCAATCCATGTCCTTGCCTTCAGAGCCTCAGTGGAAGCCCTAAAAAGAGCAGGATATTTTCCATTTAACATCCCATTATGTGATTTTTTCTTTCCCCTCAGTATTGTCCAGACTCTGTGATAAAAGCAAACCTTCCTTTTCTCCTTTTTATCCCTGTTTTGGAGTGGCGCTTTCTCCTCAGTGCTGACATACTCACCGGGGCGCTTACGCCTCAGCTGCCACGGAGATGGCTTTGGCTCCATTTGGAGAACTGACAGGCAGGAAAAATGTTTATACAACAAAAATCAAAACTAAGATGCTTAGCTGCCACTTGAGAGCCTGACAGTGCCCCATGAAGGTTTTCGGTTCCACAGACTCTAGTCAGTGTCTCTCACGCTAACAGGCTACACATCATTTCCCCACATTCTTCTCAGGTTCGCTTGCAGAGGCCAACAAATTCCATCCCTATGAAGTGAGACATGTCCCAGGAGACCACAGCCTTCATGGGACACTTAAGGTAAGCGGATATGGCTCCTAAGAGCTGGAGGTGACCTTCCCACAGGACCCTGCTGCCCGGGATCCATCCCAAGCAGGCCTGTACTCTAACAGCCACTCCGGCGCTAGGGAGCTCTGACCTGGGGAATGAGGAAAGGTGAGGAAAGCATTTGCGGGTCCGAGTCTGCCTGGAACGGTCCTGTGTGAGGCCTCTTACTTCATGTCAGTGACCTGAGGGTCCGTAAGAGTAGCACAGAGGGACGCTCAGAGAAACATCAGTGTTGAATGTCACGCAGCAGGTGAGAGCTCAGCTTTAACGCCATGCAGATCTGAGTTCAAAGCCCCTTACTGGGATTGTGCCTTAAACAAGTTTGCACCTTAGATAAGCTACGTAACTTCTTAAACTTTGGTTTCTCCTGCCGTAAAAGGTTGTTCTGAAGACAGATGAAGTAATCTATGTGAAATCATTTCCCCAAGGGTGGAGGTTTTGTATGTTCAGTTCACCCAAGGTGGAACTAGTTTTTTCAGGATTCCTACCCTGCCTGGTCCTGGGTTTGGGGTGGGTCACAGAAAACTTGGGTAAGGTTTGGAAAGCGGAAGTGAAGTGGCCAGCAAGCAGCATGAAAAGAACGTGCAGGGCACCCAGCACCACTGTGCTCACCGGCATAATTTCTGATCTGTTGGCACCGTGGGCGCTGGAGGTTGGGCTCACTCTTCAGCTTGAGTCCCAGGGCAGAATGGGTGCCAGCCCCAAATGGGAGCCAGCCCCTTGGGTCGCCCACATCACCAAGGGATGGAGGTGAAAGGCAGACAATATTCGAGCTTGTCCGCCCCTCTCCTCCATTTTGGAGCTGGTTGGTCTTTCCAGCTGCCTGCTCTGCCAACTTAGAATGACTTCAGGCTCACGGCCAAGGGTGGAGACGACAGCCCCCTGTACTTCTCCGACTCCACAACCATGCAAAGCCGAATCCCAGGTATAAACCCTTGAGGGCCTGTGACTCAGAGGTTCTGCTTCCTGAGCAAATCTGAACTGCTAAAACCTGCCTAGTACATGGTAAAAGCTCACAAAGGAAACATTAGCAAAATTTAAGTGTGGACAGTTGTTGAGAGTACTGTCTTTTGATTCCAATCCAAAGTCCACCTTGGACAAATCACTTGGTCCTTCTGAGGGGCAGTTTATTCAGCTGTAAAATGGTGATACTAATATGATCTATTTCATCAGCCTATGAAAATGGTTACATGAGACTGAACAGGCAAACACAGTGCCTGACATTAAAAGCGTTAGGGAGAAAAATCTTTATTTCCCATTCTAATTCATGTGCTTAGCGTAAAAAAAAAAAAAATCCCACGCCAATAATTAAGAGCTTTATACTTCAAACTGTCTTTGTCAATAATGAAATGTTATTTTCACCCTCCAAGTGTTTTATGTTGTTCATCAATTGGATTAGAATTTGGCCATGAAAGAAGGATGCCGCTTGTTTGGCCCCCTCAAAAATGCCCCCCTCAGCTGTTAGGACTCAATAATATTATCATCCATAAGTGATAGTAGTAACTTCCTTTTTTGTACAGGTTTAACAGAGACCCTTTGATCGGCATTATCTCATGTGGCCCAGACGTATCGAAGGGCAGGCTGCTACAGACGCGGCACCAGAACTCAAAGGACGTGGGTTTCCGTCCTGGCTTTGCCAACAAGCATTGGGCTCCTCGTTATTCTGAGCCTCCATTTCCTCATGTACAAAGGGAAAGGCTTGAACTTATAAGGTCCTTCAAACCCCGGCAGACCCACTAGTATAAAAACACTAGTCCACTAGTATTTTTTATCTATGGGAGAAAAAAAGAAAGCTGCAAGAGATGAAAGTTCAATTCAGTGGTTTCCAAAGTACGGTCCTTGAATTGGCAGCAGCCACAGCAGCACCCAGAAATAATTAGAAATACAAATGATCAGGCCTCTCTCAAGATCCACAGAATCAGAAATCCTGGAGGTAAGACCCAGAAATCTGTGTTTTAACAAGCCTTCCAACTGATTTTCTTTATGCTCAAGTTTGAAGCTGCAGGCTTCATCAATGTCACAACAAAAAAGTAAGTGGCTTAGCCCAGACTTGAACCCATGTCTATGACTCCTTTCCACTTGTCCTATGGATCTGGAGATAAGAACCTTGTAAGAACAAATGCATTTGAAGACAAAGCAAGTCCAAAATACAGACAAAAGAGCAAAAATAAATTCTGAGTAATATTCTTTTAAAAATCTCAGAGTTCTACCATTGAGAACCTTTGACCATCTAGCCCTGGATTGGGCTGGGCTGAACTGACCTTTGTGTGGCCTCTGTCACAGCCAACAGAGTTTTTCCCTGGAATCTTCTGCTGAGCCAGAACAACTATCAGATGGCAACCAAAGAGTCTGAAATTTGTAGACAGGCATAGTGCCACACAGAAACGGAGAGCACTCACTGTTCAAATTCAGCATCTGCTTTTTTCATTTCTGTTATTTCTTTTAACATATAAACATATGTATTCAAGAATACAGAAACAATATAAATTCAAGTATGCTCTAAATATTTCTAGTTCCATATTTTATTCTTCATTTTCCTTTTTTTTTCTTGATTTCTACCCCCCTTCTTCTTCTCTACTCCCATTCAAACAATGAATGTTAATAACCTAGTATATTTTTCTCCATGGTCATATAATCAAATACAAATACACATACTTTCGCACACATATCTTGTTTTACTCATGCTTCATGTAAATTCCTCCACAAGAGATAAAGTACAATTCTCATCCATGTTTCTCAAAACTATGTAATAGTCGCATAATGTGAATCTACAATAATTTATATGGGCAGCCCCTGACTAATGGTAACTCATTAGGTTTCAAATTTTTTGCCACCTCAGGTGCCATGGTAATAAATAACTTCATACATATGTGCTTGTGTCGTGGCAAGTTTATTTGTATAGTGGTGAGTTTATTCTGAATGTGGACTGAAAGGCTCTCTATATTTTTAATTTAATAAATGTTGTTAACCTGGTTCTGCAAAAAGGACACAACAACTGACACTTCTAGCACAATAGACAGGAGAGCCATTTCTTGCATCCCAACCAGTAATATGTTATCTGTCTTTATTTTTTTTCATACTTGAATGTTGGGAAGTGATATCTCATTCCTATTTTAATTTACAATTTTCTAATTTCCATTTGAACTTGACCTTTTCAAGTATTTGTTGAGTATTTGAACTTACATTCTGTATCCATGCATGTATTCATGGTCTCTTTCCCCTTTTCGGGTGGAGAGGGTCTTTTGCCCCATTTTTGTCAATGTTTAAGGGCTCTAGATATATTAGAGCCCTTATTAGAGCCCTTATTCTAATATATTAGAATATTAACTCTCTGTCTTTCCCCAGCATTACAATTGTTTTTAAAGCTGTATTTTCTCCATTAATTTTGTTTATATCATTAATTATAGCTACTTGTATGCAGTCAGAAAGCTTAAGATCTCACGGTCTCTATGGTGTGACCACCTAAATTTCCTACAGAATTTTTAATATTTTATTTGTTATGTTTTGCACTTTTCTTTTTGATTGAGTTTGTTGGGGTGACATTGGTCCTAGGGTCATATGTGTTTTAGGTGTACATCTCTACGATACATAAGCTGCATATTGCATTGTGTGCCCACCACCCAAAGTTGAATCACCTTCCATCATCATACGTTTGTCCCCCTTAACTCTCTACTACCCCCAATGCCCTTCCCTCTGCTAACCACCATGCAGTTGTCTGCCTGTGTCTAAGAGTTTCCGTTTTATATGCCACGTAGGAGTGAAGTCATATAGTTCTTAACTTCTGACTTATTTCGCTTAGCCTAATATTCTCAAGACCTATCCATGTTGTCACAAATGGTAGTATTTCATCTTTTCTCATGGCTGAGTAGTATTCCGTTGTATATATGTACCACATCTTCTCTATCCAATCATCTATTGAAGGACACTTTGGTTGTCTCTGTGTCTTGGCCACTGTGAATAATGCTGTAGTGAACATGTGGGTGTATATATCTTTGTGGATAAATGTTTTCAAGTTTTTTTTGGTAGATACCCAGAAGAAGGCATCTGTCATTGCACTCCTTCTCCATCATGTTCACTTGTGTCAGCCACATAAGGAAACCACGATCTTGAACCTTAGAGTTCCTTTGCTTTCCTAATATAACATAACCCAGACATAGATAGCCATAGATGCGATGGTATTAGGACATGCAGCCTTTGTGCAGTGATTAAGTCATAAGGATGGAGCCCTCGTGAATGGAATTAATGTCCTTATAAGATCTAAAGAGACCAGAATTCTTCCCTTTCACCACATGAAGGCACAGCAAGAAGGCAGCCGCCTACGAACCCAGATGCAGACTCTCACTAGACATCAAAGCTGCCAGTGCCTTGATCTTGTACTTCCAAGCCAGAAGAACTGTGAGAAATAAATTTCTGTTCTTATAAGCCACACAGTCTACGGTATTCTATTATAGCAGCCTGAACGGACTAAGACACATACACACACACACCCCTAAATTCTTTTCGGAACGATGTGTCCACAACTCTGTAAGCCCTTTCAGTCTACAGACTCAGGTCTTCCTGATCCTAAAGAAATCTTCATTTTATTATTTATTTGCTTCCTGACTTCCCCTTTTCTACTAATCTAGGGCATCTATTATTCTCATGCTAGGTTTCATGGCTCTATCCTCTAAACCTTTTATATTTCTCCTCTACTTTTTATTTCCTTACATTTCTGTTCAGCACTTGAGAGAAATTTCTTCCATTTACTCTTCCAAGACAGGTACTTAGGTCATTTTGCCCTAAGTCTTCTAAGGATGCAGGAAGTGTTTCTGGCTCCAAAAAGTCCTTTCAAACTGCACTTGAATCTTTCTTTTTAAGTACACTTATTTTTCTAACCAAATTGTCCCATCTGCTTCAGCAGCTGTCTTTGAGGCTGCCTTCGGTGTACTCTGCTAGATCTTGCGATGTCTGGGTTGGATATATTGTGCTTTTTCTTGAAAACTGGGACCAGGAATTGTTGAAATACCCTCCCAGGTAGCAGTCCACAAGCGGACTGCAGGCAAAATGGTAGTAGTGTGCAGGAGCCTCCCTGTTCCTCAAGGGCAGAAATGACTAAGCCCATACTTTTGGTTACTTCTTGACATCTCAGGTGTCATGGAAACTGAGCGCACACACACACACACACACAGGGACCATCAAACTTCTCCCCAAATCCTTTGGACCAAGCTCTTCTCAGCATCCCCATGTTATAATTCCTGCTTCAGGCCTCCCTGTCACCAGTAGCTGGACATTTGCCCAGCCCACAGAGCAGAACACCCTATCCTCAGCCTCTCCACTAGGGCTCCCACAGTGCCGATGGCCTCGTTTCCTTATAGCGACCTGCAAGCCCCAACGAGTTGCCTCAAAAGAGGAAGATATAGTGCAGTTGACTGATGTCGAATGAAAAAGAAAGTCAGGTTCACGTTGCTGTCTCTCCAGAACGCCCCTCTAAAATCAGCATCTGCACCTAGCCTCTCCTGGGGAGCCTGCTTCTTCCACCACAAGGCAGCACGGCTTCCTAGTGAAAGGTCATCAGCTTTGGAATCAAATTTGTGTTCAAATCTGCCCCTTACAAGTGTACTCTTGTACTTGCTATGTAACCAGTATTCCTGAGCCTCAATTGCTCATTTATAAAAAGGCACTAATTATTAAGAATAAATGAAATAATATGTGTAAAGTACTTTGTCCAGTGTGTAGCACATGATAAGTTTTGAAAAAAATGTTAGGCTCTTTCTCTTCCAACTTAATTTTCAAGAAGTGATAGCTGACCATCTTAATTTTCAAGAAGTGATAGTTGACCTCTTGGTTTGACATTTTAGCAACATCTTTGCTTCTCAGTTACCATTCCTTATACTTGTTCTTCCCTGATTCATCGCCTTGAAGTATCTAGGTTAATGGTCAATGCTCCAGGCATTTTGGTGTCCCAATGCCTTCCTGGAGGTGGCAACTATACCTCACACATTATGAAAACCACGGAGCACAAGGGGGAATCACCACTGGCCTCTGGTATACAGTCAGAAGCCTGACGGGGAGGGAATGTTCAGAAATCAGCTCTGACAACAAAGCTGACAGCATTGAGAACATAATTATCCTTTTAAAGGTTATCATGTAATTAAATCTCTACTTTTCTTGGATGTAGATTAATTCACTCCACTGAGATCCCCAAGAAAAAGCGATACACCCAGAGCACCACAGGAAAGCCAAGAGAATTTTAATTGCAACAAATTAGATGAAGAGATTCTGCCTTATGAAAGGGGGAAATATATGACAAACATTTTGGGGATAATTAAAGTGAAAGATATCAAAGACCTGTTAATAAGGGCCCTAAAACCTATGCAATGAAGAAGAATGTCAGCGCCCACATTTTGTAGAATATTCACTTCTATATACACACATAGCAAAAGGTCTCTCTCTCTCTCTCTCTTATGCCCTCTAACTCCTCACAATAGACAATAGCAATATTTTACTTTGAATCATAAAAATTCTTGGCTGACTGAGCTCTAGGTTACCCTGGCAAACCTGGGAATCCATTATTATTACCATTTTACACAGATTAACTGACATGCTTAAAATCTTGCAGTTAGTAAGTAACAGACCCAACACTCAAAATAGTCTTTCTGACTCCCAGGCCACTCTTTTTTTTTTTTTTTTTTTGGAATACAAAGAATGGGTGCAAACCAAGCCCTTGGACAAAGCGTCAGAGATTTTTTTTTATATATATAGAAAAGGACAGATCTGGAAATGTCTTCTCAAAGCCCCATAAATATCCAAACTCAAAAAGTTGAATCATTTAAATTCACACTTTCATGAATCAATAATACATCAAACAAAATTTACTGAGCTCTAACTATGCGACACTATTGGTGACCATTGAAAATAGAAAGGGGCCCTGACTGGTATGGCTCAGTTGGTTGGGCTTTGTTTGGTGAAGCAAAAGGTCGCTGGTTCAGTTCCTGGTAGGGGTGCGTCCCTGGATGCAGGTTTGGTCCCCAGGTCAGGGCACGTCCAGGAGGCAGCTGACCGATGCTTCTCTTTCACGTCGATGTTTCTATCCCTTTCTCCCTCCCTTTCCCTGTCTCCGAAAATAAATAAATAAAATCTTTCTAAAAAATAGGAAAGAGTAGTTCTTTCCCTTGAAATGTTTCCAACCTTTAATAGGGAAAACAGGCTCTTTTTATTGATTAATAGTGTTACCATTGGCCTTGAGAAGAACTCAGTATGGGGCTAAGTAAGAGGGGGTTCCAAAGAAAGAGGCAATGGGAATCTGAATGGAAAAGGAGGAGAAATAACTGATTTAGAAAATCTATTATCTGTGTACTGAAACCCACTTCCTTACCTCTACCCTAAACACACACACATGCACGTGAGCACACACACACACTCTTTACTAGATGTTTTGCTACTAAAATTGAATGGGAGGAGCAATTATGCAAGGAAGTAACTTCCTGATATCACTGATAATGTCGTCCAGCTGCGGGTTTCTCTCCACAGGGCAACCCAGGACATGGCTCTGCCTGCCCAGAACTAGCTTCTGGTGGCTGGTCATAGCTTAAAAGCCATCAGGCCCTTTTATCTTGTGTTTTTACTAACTGGGATCCTTTGTAATTCTTCAAATGCTACATGCAAACATGCAGAAGATCGTCTGCACCCAACAATGAAAACACTGCCAGTGGGAAATTATGTAGAAAGACAAATTTATAGATTTCCTTCCTCATTATCTTAGCATGTAATTTGAATTTGGTGGGGGGGGCATGCCAAATAAAGGGATAAAAAAGCAGGAGGCAAACATGGAAGACGGCTGAGTAACATGCATTGACAGAGAGGAGGGAGAAAATAAAGGAAAGCGGTATTGACCCTAAAAATAAATGCAGGGGCCATATGCGAATACATAACTGAGTGTTCATGTAAAAAGTGCTGAGACTGGGCACTTTAGCCACAGATATTGCTCAACAAGAAAAAAGAAGCTACTGATACACATTTCGGAGAATCAGGCTGATTGAAAAGAGCCACTCTCAGAAGGTTACGTATTGTATTATCCCATTTATATAAACTGCTTGAAATTACAAAACTGTAGGAGTGGGCAACAGATTAGTGGTTGCCAGAGGTTAAGGAGAGGATGAAGGCGAGAGGGAAGTGGGAGTAGCTCTAACAGGGCAACACGAGCCACCTTTGTGGAGGTGCAAGTGCCCTGTATCATGACCACATCGACGCCACTATCCTGGGTACGGCACAGCGCTACAGCTTCACACGATGTTACAGTCGGGGGGGCACTGGGTAAAGGGCACGCAGTCTCTCTATTATTTATTATGGCTGCGTGTGACTCGGCAGCTATCTCAAAATAAAAAGTTTAACTCTAAAAAAACAAGGAAGTAATGTCCCAGAAAACAAGAAATAAGATCAAAAGTGGCTGAACTTCAGAAGCGGGTATCAGGGGCAGAGAAGGATAGTGAAAGGGGTTATTCATCGCCATTAAGCCACGTAGAACGATCTGAGCTGTTGGTAAAAACTAATTTTCAAAAGTGCTAGGCGATACTATTGTGAGGAAAGAGGCTAACATAAAGTGGGCTTGTGAGGCCTCACCATTTTCTAATGGAAAAAAATCGTTAACCTTTACTGAGCACTGAGCCCTTGCTGTCTGCTCACCACCGTGCTGCGCATTTTACAGGCACATTCTCATTGACTCCTCAGGAAAATCTGTAACGTAAGTGCCAGCTTTCCGCCCACTTCACTTGGGTACAGCGGAGGCTCAGAGAGTTTGAGGGGTTTTCTCAAGGTCCCACAGCTAGTGAGCGGCACAGTCCAGCCAGGCATGTGGACTGCAGGCCCGTATTCTGAACGATGGCCCTTTCGGAGGGAAATGCAGCTGCCAAAGTCTCTCGGTACCCAGGGCTGCTCTTGGGTGAACAGGGGAGAGGAGAAGAATCAGGGCTGGGGGACAAGACTGGTCTTGAGACACATAGTCCTGGATTAGAAACCAAGTATTATAAATTACAGTTATGGGACCTGGGGTGAGTGACTTAACCAGTCTAAACCTCAGCTTCCTTATTTATAATGTGGGAACAACACTAATACCCTCCCCAGAGGACCGCTGGGAAAATTAAGTGAGATAATGTGTATTAAGTGTTTGGCACAGTGCCTGGGACATAGTTCTCAATAAAGTATGAGTATTATTACTATGATTATGATAAATTTTGTCATTGTTACTTCTCATAATAGGTTTCAAGTAAAGCTCTTTCTCCAAACCATATCCAGAGACTGTTGAACTCTCTGTAAAGATGACTCTGAACTTTATGGTTTTTTCAGATGAGAGAGCAGGAAGTAGGGGTTGACTTTCATGAATGACATTAGCCAGGAAACCACCATGAATTCTGTGATGGCTGGGCTCTCCTTTGGTATCCAGGAAACTCTGAGGGGGGAGAAAAAAAGATGCCTGGATAAGTAGCTACTGCTTTTTGCTTTGATTCGTTGTTTTTAAATGAAATATATCAAAAGTGCAGAAAAGACAAACTATTATAACACCGAAGATCCCATCTCTTACATTTAACCAGTGTAAACATCCTTCCATATTTGCTTGATATCCTTTTGTTAGAAAAATAAATAAAACATTACAAATGCAGGAGAAGACTCCTCTCATCCCCATCCGTCTCATTCTTCTCCCTCGCCCCCTCCCTCCCAAGTGCTAACTTCCCAAGGCAGCTTGGAATGGGTCTAGGTTTCCGGGCTCTGACCCAGGCAGCTCAATTCCTAGTCTTGAGCAGACACCGCATGTTGGTCTATTAACCAGGAAGCCGTCTTTGAGCTTCTGCCCAATGCTAAGCATGAAAGAAGGGACCAACATTACCTTCCCACTAAGAGCTTACCATAAAAAATGGTATGACAGACATTGAGGTAGACATGTGCCCTGATTTCTCTTTGGGGAATCCCCCGGACACATGATGTGACTAGAGTTAACTCGACATTCTGCATTTAAGGCCTGGCCATCGAGCAGCACCCCCGGCTACAATCTTTCGTTCCCAGTACACATGTGATCTGAGTTGGGTTAATGGAAGCAAACTCCAGAATTTTTGCTGCGGCTAACCAGGAAGAGGTAGTATATAACCACTGTAGTGGGAAGATGCAAACCTAAGGCTGGAGAGACACCACAAATAGAGCACCTGCCTGGGAATCGAGTCAGCACAGAGGGAAAAAAAAAAAAAAAAAAAAAAACATTGCTGAGTGATACCTCCAAGTCCTGGGATCAAGTGATGCTGATGTTAGGTTCATCACTGGACTTCCCAGTTAATGGGCCAATAAATTCCCCTGCTATGCTTAGATGTGTTTGAGTTGAATTTCTGTCCTGGATAATATAAAAATTAATGAGCAAGAGAGAAGGTAACAGCAAGTACTTATAAAGTACTTACCACGGACACTGCATTTTTCTAACCCTTTTACTTATAGAAACTCAGTCTTCACAAACATACTCTGCAGTGTCGGCTCTGTGATGGCACAGAGAGGTGGTGTGCTCGGGAGCACCGAGACATTAAACGGCAGGGCTGTGGCTCCAATCCAGGGAATCCGCGTCGGAGTCCAGATTGTCAGCCACTGCTACTCAATTTAGAAAATGAATGGTCATAGGAATTCATGATAAAAGGAAAAAACTGTGAGTTGTAGTTATCAAAGAAAATACCTTTCTTAAAGGGTATTGTGTTTTTAACTGGGCTTTAATGGATGAAAAGCATAAATAATAGATAAAGAAAGGAAAGGAGAATTCTAGGAAGGAGAGGCGTTGAGCAAAGGGAAGAAATGAACACAACAGTACTGTATCAAGGAAGGATGAATAAAGACCTTATATTGAGTTTGTTTTAGTTCTAGGGGAGCAGAGAAACTATATGTAAGGTTTACTACATACCCTCATACCTTTATTCCATAATTATTATTTCAGAATACTAGTGGGAAGAGAATGAGTTCGGCCAGATCCCTGAGCACGTTCATGTTGGGGCCACTAACGAAGAGAGCCTGGGTTCCTTCCCCGTGAACCTCCCAGTCTCTGTAAAGAAACAGGAGCCTCAGAGTGTCTTCTGGTATCTGGCTAATGGTTAAGAGCTTTAGAATCAGGTAAGCTGGGTTCAAAACGCAGCTCTGCAACTTACTAGTTACATGACCGTGAGCAAGTTATAGGACATCTCTGAGGCTGTTTCCTCTGTAAAATGGGGTTAAGAACCTCTAAGTCATGGCACGGTTTTACCGTTTAAGGGAGGTCATTTCCGTGTGTGCTTAGAACAGTGTCTCGCACAAGTAAATCTCCAATACATGGCCAACACTTTCAGTAATATTCTTAGTATCAAAAGAGAGTAAGAATGAAGGAGCATTACTTGGTGCTGCAAAGATCCAGGCCATTGGCTGGGTCATCTAAGCTTTCTGTCCCCCTAGGAGGTGGGAAAAGGAGCCATCAAGGCCAATGGAAATCATCTATGACTTTTCCTTTCCAAGCCAGAGGTAGCAATTTTTCAGCCACTGAAATAAGGATGTTCAATCTGCTGATAATTTGATTCCAATTAGAACCTCCACCCACAATGTTGAAATTGCAAGGTGGTGGAGGACAGAAATGAAACAACAATTAACAGTTGGTTCCAAGACCTATTTGCTCCTACCCATCACATGCCAGTTGCCATAGAGATTACACCTACTGGGTCCGCAGATGCAACCAAAGCCGCCTGGGGCTCTGAACCAGCCTCTTCTCAGTATGGCTTCTGGGTAATTAAAAACCTGCTAAAAGACAGCTGAAAGTTGATCTGAAACTCCAACTCAAAGCTGGTTTGAATGGAAGTGGAAGGGAAGGGGGAGATGGTGAGGACAACACAGAACCAAGGGCAGCGAGGGGGGTGGTGGGTTAAAGAGCCTCACTACTTGGCCCGACTTGGAAAGAAAGCCAATCTCTTTCATCCACAACTTTCCAGAGGCTGACTATCTGTGGCTTAGGAGAGACTGATGTGATGAGGAGGAGGAAATGGGGGTGTGAAAAGTTTTCTGCTTCTCTTAGAAGGGGACGTTTTAGTTTCGGATTGTGACCAAGTCTCCCTTAGCCAGGGAAGCTGGAAAGGAGAAGAGGTTAGCTCCAGTCACCTTTCTAGTCTAGTCTCTAGAAAAGTGGATGAGGATGAGGAGAAAAAGTAAAGCCAGTGGGGAGCATGCAGATTTCTTGGTCCAGGGCATGCAGCAAAAGCATGGAAGTAGCTCCCTGGGCTGTGGCATAAGGTGTGAAAGAACTAGAGGCTGACCAGCCCAGGCCTTGAATATCACCTCCCTGCAGGAAATCCATTCCCCTTTTGCCCACCGGATTCCTTCACAGCCAGATCAGACTTGGTCTACATCTGCCTCCGATCCCCAGCAAGTCCTGGCCCTGTTCATTCTTTTTGACTCAGCACTCCCAAAACCAAGGTCAGGCAGATAATTAAGTTATTTCCCCCTCCAAGTCTAAAAGCTGTTAATTAACCAAGACAGTGCTAATCACTATTAGGGAACAAACCGGCATCTGACTTAAGTGGATTCTAATTAAAACTTGAGTGGTATCTCCTAGAGCAGTGACTTTGAAAGGTTTTTTCTTTCATGCACACAAGATTTATGACATCCGTAGAGGAGGTGACATTCCCTGGGGTCCTTTGTAAGTGCCCCCTCCTCAGCAAAGCCCCCTCTGACCACACTCTCTAGAATAGCCCCCCATCGTTCTTGACCGCATCATCCTGTTATAAGTCCTTCGTAGAGCTTATTACTTGCTGGAATGATCTTGTTCATTTGTTTGCTATTATTTGCTGTAAGCTTCCCAAGAGCAGGGAACTACCTACTGCCTTGCTTTAGCTGTATTTCCAGGGCCTCAGTGACCAGACGGAGCAAATGCTCAGAGTGCGTAAATGAATGTCCCCCAGGCTTACTCAGTGCACGTGCACCTTGCAGCAAGTCGGTTATCATTCCACCCCTTTCTTTCCCTCCTGAGAAAGTATTTCAGAATAGGTAAGAGTGACAGAATTACTGAACTTCAAATTCTTTCTTTCGACAAATATTCATTTCATGTTCATTACATGTCAGATACAGTGCTAGGTGCTGGCACTAAAATAACAAATAAGTTACACGAGGTCCTGGCCTTGTGGCGGTTCTGTTATGCAAATGACCGTAGCCGCTGTACACCGATGTACAAATCAAAAGTAAGATTTAGTCATTAATATGGTGTTCATTGCTCTGGGGGAAACCAATGGGGTGATGTGACGAAAAGGGACCGAGGGCAGCAAGTGCGGGAGGCTATTTCAGCAAAGACAGAGAAACTGAAACTCGTAGTGTCTGGCTGGTTTTTGTCTCTTTGGATTGTGGTTCTAGGTCAACAGAGATCTCATCGTGTTCTTTCCTATAATGTGAACAGCACACTGAAGGGTATAAGGGTCGTCAGGGCATAGTCAATGACTGTTCATTAAATGAAAAAATGAATGAGGTAACATTCTTCCATGAAGTAACATTCAAGAGGAGCTGGGATAAAGGAATTCTAGGCAGAGGGGACAGAAAACAGAAATCCCTAGAAATGGCAAAGAACTCCGTACCGTCTAGAGCTCAGGGGTGGTAGTCCAGAGAGAAGGAGATGTGAGTGGAAAGGTGTGTTCATTTCATGCAGGCCCTTAAGGATCAGAAAGGGATTTGCATTTTTTCTTAGTACAATGGGAAGGCACAGGCAAATTTCAGCAGGGGAATGACACGATGTGATTTACATGTTAAGAAAATTACTCTGACTGCTGGGCGGAGAATGAAAAGAGGGGCAAGGAGAGACGTGAAAGAGCAGTGAGGAGGCCACCGCAAGTCAGGCGATGGCTCGTGCTTGTCCTTGGCTGGTTGCAAAGGCAAACAAGAAAAGCAGTGATAAGCTCATCTCCCTGCGATATTTTTATTAATTTTTTCAGTAAACCATTTGCAAATCTGTGTTCTTCATTTTAGTAACAAAACATGAATCATACCAATTAGAGCATACAAGCATGCCATGATGTAACGGCTGGGGACTGCTGTTCTGGGGGGATTTACCTGGGGAGAGCAGGCTGAGCGGGGGCTCAAAAACTCGGGGGCTCCAGGTTTTTGAGTGCACTTTGGTTCTGTAGCTATGACTGCTTCGGTACTCCCCTCTGACCTGCTATTGGATCTGTCATCTCTCACCACCACAGATCAATCTTGGGCCTGATCTCAGCAAGGACCCTTTGCTTCTGTCCCCTCAGGGCAGAGTCAGTGGCTGCTGGCTAGTTAGCACCCTGACTCCACTGTCTGCCCTCTCAAGCGCTCAATGAGTCACTAGCGACCCACCGGCTGGGAACCCAGTAACATTGAGGCAGGGGCAGGGGTGGGCAGTGCTTCGCCACCAAAGTCATTTGCCTCCTAGGATTGCCAAATCCACTGATTCCCCACGTAGTTGCACAGTTAGAATCACTGGTAGCTTTAAAAATAATAATGCTGCAGAGATAAGAATCTCTACGTAAGGAGATCTTTACGCTTTTAAATCTCCCCAAGTGATATTAATGGACTGTTCTATCACGGCTTACCATATTTAGGGGCCTGTGGGACCTCCTGTTTCCCAATTGTCACTGCTATGTCGGGCTTTGACAAAGGAATACATTTCAGCAGGCTCTAACAGCTACCATTTATTTGGTGCTCAGCGGACACTCAGCAAGATGCTCATTATTTTACCAATATTATATCATTTCACTCTCATAGCCACCCTCTGTAGCAGCAACAAGAAGCTGAAAAAACTCTGCCCCAAAGAAGTAATGTGACATGACCAAGGTCACTAGCTAGTAAGAGAAAGTTCAGGGTCCGCACCCAGGTCTTACAATTCCACAGCCCATGATTTTCATCACCAAGATATCACAGCACCGTCCTGTAGAGAACCCAAGGTTTCGATCCCAGTCCTGCCCCTTGCTCGCTGTGTGATACAGAGTGAGTTATTTAACCTCTCTGAATTCCAGGTCCCTCTCTGTTAAAGAGTTTTTTGCCCACAGCAGCGCCCCCATCCCCCACACTTTCTCCGCAAAGTTATTAGTTCTCAGAAGCACTGCCTGGCCCTGCTGCCGGATTAGCTCTCTACCTTCCCCACCCATCTCACTATCGGACCCTTCAAATCTTAGCAAGGATTCCCAGCACCTAGCAGAGAGCTTGTCCCAAAGTAAGAAGTCAGTGGCCATTAAACTGACCGATGTGGCCTCCCACTAGGATATGACCCATAAAGTTTGGGCTGTGCTCTGGCATTCAGCCAAAACCTCCCACAAGAGCCACATTGATTTCTCCTATCAGGTGACCACGGGCACTCAGTGGAAAACTGCAAAGGGCAGTAACCTTCATGACTCATTTAGGAGGACTGACTATATTTGCATGACTTTGCATATATTATGCATCCATCTATGATATATTTATTCAAGACAAAGAAGTCACAGATGTAGACTACCAAAGATAGGAGAATTTTCCCACAGCATAGAGCGCAAGTGTAAGAAAACCACGCAGTTCTACAGTTCATTACAACCAAAGGTGGGGCTCCCATATGATCAAAGGGCAGCCCTTGTCAGCATAAAAGGAGGGTAAGCCTACATCAAACATCGAGAAATTCAATCAGCATTTCTTGTCTCTAACTCCTACCCTTTTACTGCTATGAAACCTGAAGGTTAGAGAAGAGGAAGACACAGAGCTCCCTTTTGCACTCCCAACCCCTTGAGAAGCACCGAGAGTAACTACCATTTGAGGAAAAGGGAACCAACCATTCCTTCAACCCCAGAAGAGATTTCCTATTAAAAGGCCTTTGTGGGGTAACAAGTGCTTACTGAAATAATAATAATTTTATAGTACTGATTCTTATGTTCATTTATTTATTCATTCAACAAACATCAATTAAGTGGCCCCTGAGTCCTCTTACACCCTTCACTGTGCTATCGGGATTCCAGAAGAGAACAGGATGAGATCACTATTGATACAGAACTCACAATCCAATGAGACAAAAACCGGCCAAACACTATGTGAACGTGAGCGACTTTATTCTTCGTGCCTCGGTTTCTCTACCTGAAAAACGGAGTATAAAATGCTGATTTTCCACAGTTAATGTAATAAATTATTATAGTGTGGGTTTTGGCACACAGTAGGTACTGGATGAAGAAAGGTATCACCACAATCAGATATTACTGCTGTCAGGGAACATGAGGAACACTGCGGCATCACAGAGAACACATAGCTCTTTGGGAACTACTCAGCAAGGGAATGAAGGTGTCATGTCACCAAATCCGCACCATAGTTCAGGATTTTACAGCATCATTACTTATGTATCACTCAGCAACTCCCAAATGCCTATTAACTTGTCACTTGGAGACCTCAGCTCAGGGCTCTGTGTCTCTTTCTGTCCACAGTGACATCTGATGTCTAACTCTTCACTTTCCTGATGGACCTCTGGGTATGCTAAGGGGGAAAACAGAGGGAAATTGAGAGTATATAACCATTAAAATTAATTGCTCACAAATATTAGAACCCAGACACCCACTGCAACCATGAAATATGGATAAGGGTTTTCTGAAAGCCATTTATATTAAATTACTTTAATAACAGTATTTAACTTTTAAGCATTAAATATTTAGCGCTCCTTTCTGTCATTTGCAAAGAAGCCTCCAGTTGTTTCATAGCTGGAGGAGTTTATGCCCATCCTGTCTTGAGAGTCTACAGCATTGAACATCAGACCAGTGGCTTTCAGAATTAAGGCCAGCCACCATCGGTGATTCCGTATCGGCCAGCAGTCACTCATTCCAGAAAATTTTGCTGAAACCCTTGGTGTTCCAGATATGGGGATATAAATCTATATAAAGCATCCCTGAACTAAAAATCTAACAAGACAGACATAAAATCCCAATGTTACAAAGTGCCGCCTATACTTCCCCCACACTCATCTCCAACAAAATTACCCAACAGCTTTTGAAATGCATCGCGTTCTTTCTCAGCCCCATATCTTTGCCTATTACTCTGCCTTAAGCGGTTCCCCTCTGCGCGGCCACCTACCACTTCTCCTTATGAACATGCTTCAATCGATACCAGTGACATCACTTTCAGTGCAATCTAGTTGCCTGTCCTACATGCGTACATCAGTCCTAACACCCATCACCCCGCTCTGCAAATGTTGATTCACTTCTGAGTCTCCCCCAGCAGCCTACAAGTTATTTGCATCAAATTCATCCTTTTATCCCTGGTGTCCTCTGCAGTGCCTGACACACAGTAGGTGTTCAATAAACTTTTGCTGAGTCAATAAATTAACTGAGTGACTAATCTGATATATTTACTTGGTGTAATGCAAGCACAGACAAATAACAGCTGGTGGGGGACGAGGGAGTGGGGTGCTAACGGGGAATACGTAAAAGTGACAATGACGATTAAGCAAATTCCTGGGAAAACTGGGTATGATTATGGACATTAAAAACAGAAATGGTTTAATTATCATTGTGTTCTCAAAACACTACTTCAACTATTTTCGAGTGCATTTAGCATCGCGTGGTCTCTGGTCCTCTCCTTACTCTCAGGGGTGTCCAGCCTGCGGCCCGTGGACCACATGCAGCCCCAACACAAAATCAAAAATTTACTTAAAACTGTTTTGTTTTTTTTTATGCTCATCAGTTTTCATTAGTGTTCATGCATTTGATGTGTGGCCCAAAAAAACTCGTCTTCTTCCAGTGTGGCCCAGAGACACCAAAAGGTTGGACACCCCGCATTATCCATCACACCAACTGCTAACACCATCTTGAACACCAAAGGACAAGCATAAACAAGGGAAAGAAGAAGAGCCTTTTTTTTCCATTTTCTACATACTTTAGAGAGAATAAAATCCCCTAACTGTTAGCCCTTCTGCTGAAGTATACAGAAAGGATTCCAGCCAGGCACCTGGTTGAAGCCTGAGTTGCCTCACAGGTAAGTCACCATCGCAACTCTGAGTCTAATCCGTAAGCTTATTAAAACCATCCTTTTTTAGATAGAACTCTTAATCTGCGAGACACTATAGCAAACAACAGGATTCAGAGAGACACCAAATTATCTCCTGACTCCATTTCAATACCTCAGAACGTTTTTCAAAAAGCACAGGTTTGAAGAAAGTTCCGGGATCCTCTAGCCTTAAATTAAGTAGAATCCTGTGATTATCATTACCTAATATAACCTCAGTGCAAGCCACGACAAAACAAAGTTAATGGTTCACTACATGAGAACAGAAATCTGCTTGTTACTATTTCTAGGAAAAGTGTCTTATATGATAGGGAGGGAGGGAGGGAGGGGTGGGGGAAAGGAAAAGACATAGGCCAATCTCTGAACAAGGGGGCAGGACCTTTATCTACTTTCCCTATACCTTTGAGCTCACTTGGTTTTGCAGTGCGCTGGAGCCTCAGTCAAGCACCCCCAAAGGAGGACACCCACCCCTTGCCATGTACACAGGCCTGCTCCATCTACAAATCCTTTTGACCTGTACTTAGAACAGCCCTGCTGGGTCTTCTTGAATTTTTAAGATCAAAGAGTTGGCAGTTTGCATTATTTGGGTAGCCTAATATCTGTAAAAATAGATCCAAAAATGTCTAAACATAAAAGTGTTTACATGTTGTCTATGTAACCACGTGGGCAGGTGAATGGACTGTCAGTGGGGATGGGGGCGAGGTCCTGCTCCACACAGCCATTCAGGGAACTACACTCATAGAGTCTTTCATCCTTCACATGCGAATTCTGTCGGCCCAGGGAAAATCTCCATTACAGCCAGTTACAAACACAAGAACACCTGAAAGTGACATACATCACTTCGGCTCATCTTCCGTTCTGTAGAACTCAGTCACGTGGTCACATCTATCTGCAAAGGAGACTGGGAATGTCATCCATTGGTGTGCTCCACAAGAAGGGAGGAACACATATTTTGTTTGGGAGCAGCTGTTAATGAAAAACACCTTGGATTTTTTTTTTAATTGTATTCATGCATCAATAGCAAACTTAGGACTGCAAAGGCAAGAACACAGGTAGACCTGAATTCAAACCCTGGTACTCCTCCTAACTAGAACCCTCTCCGAGCCTCAGGTTCTTGTGTGTCAAACACCCATCATAGTGCCTGGCACATACGCAGTAGGAATTCAACAAATGCAGTGGTGCTGGGGTAATTTGCAGGTAGTCATTATTCATGGGTAAGAAAGTATCATTTTGCAATATGGAAAACAAGTAAGTGCCAGGCTCTGACCTAAGTTAGGGGAATTGGCCACCAGTTCAGCTCGTGCTTTTCTTCCCCCACCTCGGCACTTGTCCGGGTGGGCCCACTCTACCTGCATGGGAACTCCTTGCCTTTGCTAAGGGAGCAAACATCCAGTCCTTACCCTGAGTGGTCCCGTTCAGCCTTTAACTGCAGCCCAGACAAACCACTGGGATTGTTCTGCCTGTCACAGCATAGAAAATTCCAACCATCATATGCTGATGGCATTGCACCCACCACTGGGTGCGCAAAGCACGCTGGCTGGAAGGAGGTCTGATTGCCCAGCAAGTCCATTTGTTCTTTGCTTTAAAGTGATCAATCATTTACTCAGGTTTCAGAGAAATGGCCTGAAACGGGGAAGGACAAAAAAGAGCCTAGAGCTGGAGCACCACAGATGAGAGGCGAGTCTCAGCAGTGGTACTGAGCAGGCAGTCACGTCAGGAACAGCAGAGCCCTTGGGCTCCGGGTTTCTCAGCCAGGAGTGGAGGGGGTGCAGCATGACTGAGTCTCAGTGGGAATCTGCTGCTCTGGTTTCTACTAAGTTTCAGATGCAGTCACTTCGAGTTTTTTCAGTTCAAAGTCATTTCTGGAGTCCTACCCTCAACTTCTGGAGCACTGGCCCCTCCAGTTTATTTCAGGCAGCTCTCCTTTAGCAACTACCAATAAATATGTATCAAAACCCTTTACCCATTAAGGCCCTCTGACCTAGTGACTGTACCATGAGAAATCTATCCTAATGAAGTAATCCTGAATATGGAATAGCCTTATGCCCAAAGATGCTCTCCAGCAATACCATACTAGCGAAACAGTGGAATGCCCTGTGCAATTGGTTGGAATACTATTGCCAGGTTGACACAAGAAATTTGTTTAGAGTATGAAACATAAAGGCATTAAAATGCATGTTTATCATGCATTTATGATAAAGGAAAAGTCTGTAGACTATTGTATTAAGTAAGAGGAGTAAAAAAAACAATAACAGTATAAGTACAGCTTTGGGAGAAATAAACAAACAAGAGAACTATGATTATGTCCAATATTATCATTACTGGGTAAAGTTGGGTGAAAGTTACACAGAAAATCACTATTATTTTTGCAACTTCTTGTGAGACTATTCTAAAATAAAAATTATTTTTTAAAAGCAGAAATAATTGTGCATGAAAAGGCAGCATGACATAAAGGCTAATCGCACGCTTTTAAAAAAATAAGCATAGAGGATAAATTGTGGAAGGGATTTTAAATCCAATCCACTCTTCCGTTTAATCTCTGCTCATATTAAAGCTCCCATAAGAATCCTTTCTGGCAATCCCTCTCCTTGCAGCTGACCATCCTATTTCTTGAGTCTTCTTAGCGGAAGAGTCCAAAAACCACAGATGACACAAGGAGTTGTTCCCTTAGAACTATTATCAGAACAGTAGTAGCATTTATTAATCATTCACCACTATGTGCCAGGAACTGTGCTAGGTGTTTTACAAAAACCAATCTTTGCTACAACTTAAAAATGTAGGTATTATTCTACTTTAAAGATGAGAAAATGAAATTGAGAGGGGATCGAATGATTTGGCCAACATAGCTGATGAGTAACCCACGCAG
This sequence comes from Mormoops blainvillei, assembly GCA_004026545.1. NCBI lineage: Eukaryota > Metazoa > Chordata > Mammalia > Chiroptera > Mormoopidae > Mormoops > Mormoops blainvillei. The sequence goes on from PVJD01007428.1 coordinate 41,987, forward strand.
AATTTAAATCAGAACCATTTCACTTCAGATCCCAGGCCCTTTCCAACACAATCGATAAATAATTTATCAATTATTTAATTTCTTAAGGTTTCCTTATCTAATGTAACAGACAATGTCCCTCCAGGGCCTCAGTTGCTCATCTATGACGCTGAGCTGTTGGACTGGGTAAGGGCTACAGTCTCCCAGTGCCAAGTCACAAGGATTCCCTGGCAACTTCAGTTCTCTCCCCGAGACAGGTCCGCCACCGGGCAGTGGTCTCCTCACTCAGTAATTTTCAACCCCTCAGGGAGCTTCTAATCCCTAAACTACGGCCTCAAACCCAGGAATTCTGCATTACCTAGTCTGGCATGGGCTTGGCCATAAGAATCATAGCCAGGGTTAAGAACCACTATTCTGATCTTTTCCCTTCTACACTCCTTCCCGCATCCCATGACCCCCCCATCTGCCCCCCTACACACACACACACACACCCAGCCTGCCTTTATAAATCATGCTTCTCGCTGGAACCAGAATGATCTTTCAAAAACAGATATGACCATGGGATCCCCATGTTTATACAGCCTCGGTAGATCCCCAGAGTTTACTAGATAAAGTCCTGAAGGTGGTTCCCAGGGTCATTACCAGCCTGGCTCTAGACCTCCTCTCCAGCATCTTCTGTAGTCGCTCCAAACCAGCACCCCACACAGATGACCTGACATTTCCGAAACACACTATGCGCTCCCACACCTGTGTCGTCTTACCTGGAAGGCTCTCCCAACCCCTGTTATCTAGTTTACCTGTTCACTCGGCTTTCAAATCCACCACCCACCTCCTCCTCGCTTTCATGCTTGTGCCTCCCCATTTCATCCAAGAATCCTTATTCCCTTAGGCAGAGCTAAGAATTCTGCCATCCATGTTCCTACATGTGTCTTAGGCAGCCATTAAAAACCCTGAGCACGCAGAATCATTAAGAGCACCAGTTTGGCTCACCTCTGTTATAAGACTCCTAGTTTCTTGAGAGCTGTGCCCTGTTCACTCCTGCACCCCTAGAGCATGATATGTGTCTAAAAGAGTGCTTCAGTGTTTGTTGAATGAATGAATGAACTGAATGAAAGAACAAGCAAATGCTGTGCTCAGGTTTCACTGAAAAATGTCCAAATATTTCCCAGATAGCTTCTTTCTGAAGCCAACTATAAGGTCTCCTGATCAACAGCTACTTCCATTGAAATCGAATAGGACAAAGCGGCCAGGAGAAGTGAAGGAAAAGTAGCCAGAACCAGACTTGTCCTCGTGGCTTACACCAGGGTTCTCAAGCTGCCCGTTCACGCACTACCCAGCCCACAGAAGTGTTTCGTTTGGCCCAGAAAGTGTTTTTAAAAATTAGGAAATTTCACTGGAAATCCAGCTCTATACTTTCTCCTGAAGTGTCAGAGAATTAGGCAATCCTGGATCTCCCCTGCCACCAGGCTTCAGTGACTCAAGCTGTAGCTGCTGCCCCGACTCTGAGAAAGCACCATGTGCTCTCCAGTCTGCCACAGCCCCCACCAGCCCCTGTTACCTTCACCCAGCTCATCTTTCCCAGGAACGTTTCCTGCCTAGCCCCTGCGGGCATTTGAGTTTGCAACCACTGGCTTTAACCAACCTGTTGGGCTTAAGGAGTTAAAATGCCTCTGTGCGCTCATTCTTGTGTGTGTGTGCGTGTGTGTGTCCACAAAAAGTAATTGATCCTTTCTGGTATACTTTATTGATCATGCTATTACAGTTGTCCCATTTTTTTCTCTCCTTTATCCACTCTGCCCTGCACCCCAACCAATCGTCCCCCACCTTCTAGTTCACGTCTATGGGTTGTACATATCAGTTCTTTTGGCTTTTCAATTTCCTATACTATTCTTAGTCTCTCCCCATTTTTGTTTTGTTTTTTGTTTTGTTTTGTTTTGTTTTTGTCAACCTTGTCCCACCACCAGTTTCCCCAGCCCCACTCATCCCCACCTGCCACCCTCAGTCCTTCCCCCATTTGGTTTTGTCCAATGGGGCCTTTATGCACTTGCGCCAAAGGATAAGAGAATAGATTTCTTCAGCCCATTTCTCTCCAGGGTAGGGAAGTTTAATAAAACCCTGCTAACACTGCATGGATTTATCCCCAAGAATGCCAGGGCCAGGGCTGTGAAAGGAGAGCAGGGTAGGGGAGGAGTGGTAAGGTGTGGCACAAATAGGCTCTTGGGAAGTGTGACCCTCCCCGTGGCCGGGCTGAGATAAGCTCCTCGGTGGGCCAGTTTCCACTAGGTGAGAAGGGACCTGGGCAAACATGGAGGGAAGGCATTCAAGCAGGAATTCCCAAGCAGATGTGCTGGACAAGCGGCTGTTCCATGAAGCTTTAGCTCCACTCACTGGCTGGCTATAAATTAAGCTCCAGGAAGCCAGCGAAGCTCACTAAGCTTTCAGGCAGCCACAAGGCACTGGAAGGAAAGAGGAACAAGGAACTTCAGTCCATGCGTCAGCAGAGCCCCTTGAAAGGAGTCACAACCGTGCTGAGAAGGGAATCGGCCAGGAAGAAGGCCGAATGCCACTCTCACCACTCATCCCCAGTGCTCTGTGCCTCACTTTGTCTGCTTCCTCATCTTTCTCCTCCTGCTCCTGAGACCGCACCACCCAGGAGAGAAGGCAGCTCACTTCTCTGGAGCACACACTCCAGTTAGGTTCACGGGTGGACCCAGGTTGAAGCTTATATAATTTCAGATGCCCTTCTAGAATAAAAAGCTACAAAATTACGAAGTAGACCCAGTGCCTTAGCAGGGAAAGTTCATGGCAAAGCCCGCTCTAGCTGGCTGGGTTCCTTATACTATGACAGAGCACAGAGGCTGTGCTCAAATTCTGACTCTGCCACCTACTAGCCGGCAGACAAATAACTTAACCTCTCTGTGCCTCAGTTTGCTCCTCTGTAAAATGACACTAACACTAGTAACTAGTTCATGTTGTTGTGGGGAGGATGAAGATAACAGACATAGATGCTATTGGCTGAGTAAGTGTTAGTTATTATTGTTACTTCATTTTATCCTAAAGGCAGATTGCGGAGCAGCCAGTGTTCTCCCGATTTTACAGGGCAGACTGGCAACTCTCCCTCCGCACCACCCGCTGCAGACCACACCCAGGCCTGCTTCTGATGGATGAGAATCAAAGCCTCTGGACCTTCTCTTTTTATCTCCTCACCTGCAACCAGGACTCACTAGCTCTCTTCTGCTTTGCCAGGAACTGGCTAGCTAACCTCACAACCCGACGCGAGTCATCTGACAACGCAGCTGCGACGTGTTAATAGGTGACGTGCATGGCAGGTAACTTCTTCTTGGAGGACAGTTCAGCGGGAAACTTTAGGAAAGAAAGCTTTTTCCCATGCGATGGAAATGTCGGGGACCCAGTGGTAGGTCACTGAGAGGTACATGAACCAAGGAGGACGCTACAGTGAGTGCACCCAACTTGAAGCCTGGTGACCTACTAACCTTGTGACCTTGTTTCAATCAGCTCACTTCTCTTAACCCTCATGGCCTCACTTGTAAAATAAGAAGAATAAAAATAACAGGATTATTGTGTAGCATAAATGAGGCTAATGTATATGAAAATGGTTTTGTTTGCAGTAATAGTAAAAAAATAAAAATAACTATTTTATAATAAGCTTTATTTCCTTAATAAAAATAATAACTATACTAGCCAACAGTTTTCTGAGTACCTATTTTATGGAAGACACTGCTCTAAGTACTTCACATACATTAATGATTTACGTTTAATTTAAATTTATAGAACCCAACAGCTCTATTAAGCAGATGCTACCATTTGTCCTTTTACAGGTAAGGAAACTGAACCTCCTAAAGGTTAAATCGCTTTCCCAGATCACATAACTGGCACATCCAGAAGCCGGGAGCTTTTCTCCTCTGAACTCCCAGAGCACTTCATGTACACCTTTCAGGAAACAGCGGACAACATCGTTGCTGCCCGCTGGTCCCTCGTCAGCAGCTCGACACCGGGCGCTGCACCAGGCACCAGATTTCAGAGATGAAAAGATACTGGCCCTGCCCTTTAGAAGCTTAAAGTCTAGAAGAGGTTGTAGGACGTGCTCTAAGGAGGGATGTACTAAGACAAAGGAGGTAGTGACAAAATTGTGTTTGGGAAAAAAAGGCAGGTGGGGAGAAGCTTCTGGGAAGGGGAAAGTCTGGAGGGGAGGAAGAATGCCTCTGGCCAGCAAACAAGTATGGGCAGGAGCTTGCAGACAAAGGGAGCACTGAAATAGCACAGGGAGCTCAAGGAATGACATTGTTCAGGGAAGCCCACAGTGGGGAGTGGAAAGAGGAGCTAAGATCTCAAACGCCAGGCTAAGAAATTTGGACTTTATTTAGTAGGACATGGGGAACCTCTGGAGAGTTTTATGGGGAGGAGTAGGTAATAAGCTTTGTGTTTTAGAAAGATCACTCTGAGTGACTGAATTAGTGAATTAGTAAATGGATAAGCATTGCTAGCTCATCTACCGAGGCTTTTCTTTTCTGCAGTTTAGATGAACGTACTTGCCACCCTGTCATTGAAATAATGAGACTGCCCTGGCTGGTGTAGCTCAGTGGATTGAGTGCCAGCCTGCGAACCAAAGGGTCACCGGTTTGATTCCCCAATCAGGGCACATGCCTGGGTTGCAGGCCAGGTCCCCAGTAGGGTGCATGTGAGAGGCAGCCACGCATGGTGTTTCTCTCCCTCTCTTTCTCTCCCCCTTCCCCTCTCTCTAAAAGTAAACAAATATATCTTTAAATATATATATATAGAACAAGTATTTTGAACAGAGGCTATAATTTCAAAGAGGAAGTTGCATAGTCTAGCCATGTTCCTATACATGAGTTTTCAAAGAAAACTAAGATATTTTGATAGATACCATTGCCTCAGCATCCACACTAACTTAAAAAAAAAGAAACTTGTCCATCATATAAAGGTTATTTAGAAAACAGAGCATCAATGATTCGAGTGAAGGCGAGCTGGAAAAATTCCTCCAAGGGATCACTACTGAAGGCTGACAACACGGCAGCCTCCGTGCCTTCTCTAACAAATGCTGGTTTTGATGCACGCATTTCTTAAAAGCATGTAGTCAAGGAGAATAAAAATAAAAACTTTTCTTATTAGTACAGGATAGTGGGGAAAAGTCTTGCATCTGGAGAAAAAAAAAAAATGGGTCCAAGCTCTTAATTGCTGGGTAATTTGGTCAAAACAATGACCCTTTTTGAACCTCAGTCTTTTCATATGTAAATTGGAAATAACAATAATGCCTACATCACAGAAGACAACGTGAAGGCTGTTTGAAAAGTGTGAATCCCTAGTCTATGCGAATGAACAATCCATAACCCATAAGAGGAAACCAATGTAGGAGCCTAGAATAGTCTTCTGTTCCTAAGGGTCTGTGCATTTTAAATGAGAAGCCCGGAGAAGATGATGTCAGTTAAAGAAACAGGTAGCACACTGATTTTATGTTATTTCAGCATTTCACCTATCAGGAAAGTGTTTGGGGGTTCCAGCAGCCTTTACATCTTATTAGAGGGGTTCACCACATATAGCCACCCAGCCAGGGTATTGCCCAAGAGCTAAGGGTACCAGTCACATAAACTGTAAGGAAATTGGTACTTTTTACGGTTGGATGGCGTGCAGCCTACACAACCAAAAACTACAGGTATGGTTGGGCGTTAACAACTAGCTTACTTGATCAAAATGGATTTTCTCTTTGAATTCTCAAATGGGAAGGTGCCATTGTCAGAGTGGGGAATAAAGATCAGCTTTCTAATAAAGACTGGGTACAAAGCTGGACTTCCCATTTTGTGAAATGAGCCAGTAGTATTGACTTCACAGGGGTATCATCAAAATCAAACAGCATCCAGAAAAGGAAAATCCTATACACAGGTAAAGAAGTGTCACCAATGGGGTGAGGGGCCTCACACGGCCTCACATGGGGCCTCACCAAGGCTCGGATTTAGGTTTCCAGTTTTAATAGACAGGTAATCTGCCTGCCCATGCAATGTCCCATCATCTCTGCATTCCAAGAGAGTGTCACTGCTGTAAAACAAGTGTGGGATCACCAAGGCTATGACGTTCAACACTTCTATATATCAGGACACCTGGGGAGCTTTGAAAATATATCAGTGAGTGAGGGACTCTTCCCCCCTGCAGCCCCCCAAGATTCTGATTTAATTGGTCCAGGAATAGTTCCCAGGCATAAGTTTGTTTTTGCTTGTTGTTGTCATTTTAGCTACAGCTACAGCCAGAGTTGAGAACCACTGCACTAAAGAACTGTTTCTCCAGAAGCTTAGCTGCCTCCTGAGCTACCTGTGTCCCAGCTGGTTCAAATGGGGACTACCTGAGAAGACAGAATTGAGAGTTACAATCTCAAAAGTAATATTCCAATATCTGTAGAATGTGTTACAATCACAAAGCACTGGCACCGGCCCAGTTTCATTTGGTTTTCACAAGAATGTTGAAAGGCAGGTATCACCTTTCATAGCTGAGAAAAGAGGTTCAAGGGCAGGACTGGAATTCAGAAGACCACACTCACAAATGTCACGGGGTCAAGAGGCATTCTGGGAGGCACTAGTAAGAGCACCAGAAAGAATCAAAAGACCTGAGCTTCTAACTGTGGAAGGTTGATCTTGAGCAAGTCACCTGCCCTCTCTGTGAGGCCCTTGTCACATTTAACAGGAAGGGTCCGACCCTAAAGCTCTAAGCTCCCTTCCACGGCGTGCTATGAGATAAGATCTCAAGAGTCTAGCCCCAGTTTTGTCATTAAAGTGTGACTTTCAAAACTTTAACTTCTCTGAATCTCAAATTCTCCACCTGTCAAATCAGGAGAGGGCAATGGAATCAGAGGCGGATTAAGGTTGGTTGAGGCCCCGGGCGCAGAAGAAAATATTTAAACATACTATCAGGTTTTACTGCCGACTGTAAACTTGTACGTAATTAAAACTGCACATATGAAACCAAACTTGGTGTCATTAGAAAAAAGTATAAAGTTGGGGTTTTGCGGGGCCCTTCAGAAGTCAGGGCCCAGGGCACGTGCCCGGTGCACCAGCAGTTAAATCCTCCCCTGAGTGGAATGTAAGAAAAAGATCAGAGAGCATAGTGGAAAACACAGAGCCACTTTCCCTATGATATCGCCAGCCAACAAAACACCTCTTGGGTGTATTTGGTAGAAACTGTTGTCCTCTACACTGTCACTGGTTTCTTCTCCCAAGAGTAGGAATGATTCATCTAACAGGCGAAGTGGTAGTAGGCAGACATCCAGCCATCCACATTTTCTACTGGGGGAAGGTGAGCATGCTACAGGTCCTTTGAATAGAAGACCTTCCTCTCCTAGGCTACCTGTATTTACCGGGTGGAAGGCCACCACATTTCTCTGCTCAGCTAGCTACAAACCCAACCCTTGCCTTCTTGACAAATGCAGATCCCAAGGTCCAGCTGTGGTATGAGTGGATGAGGGGGGTAAAGGAAAGGCATTTGGCCATGAATTCAAGACATGTAATCCAATCTCTGATATTGTATATATTTTACAAAAGACCCAGGATTCAAAAGAAGGAGGGATCTGATTAGCTGGCCACTAAAATCCCACACCAAATGTTCCCCCATCTATCTCCAAAGGGTCCTTGTAGGGATCCAAAGAGATAATGGATGAAACAGTCCTTGCTTCTCCATCACTTCTCCAGTAGAAGGTGCATTTTTTAGACACTAATCAACCAGGTTCCCAGGCAAAATGAACACTACTCATTCCATGGATTCTCTTAGAAAGGCAACCTCATGTTTTAATCATGAGTTTCAGTAATTGCTTAATTAGCATGGCACTTTTACCTCCCCAGTGCCAGGTGCCGCTGCTATATGCTGAGCCTCAGAATTCTAATGGGAATTTCTCCTCCAGCCAAGTTCATGCCTGGCCTTTCAAGAAAATGTTCAGAATGGCATTGTCATTCACTCCGTTTCTGGATAAAGGAAGGAGGAAAGCAGAGCCAGAGCGAAGCTGCTGACTGCGAAGCGCAGGAGGGAGAGGGAGGGCCGCGTAGTGGTTAGAGACCGTCAGCTTTGGAACCAAGCAGGCTGGGCCAGAACCCTTGCTCGATACCAACGGGCTGTCTTTAGTCCGTTCGGGCTGCTAGAATAGAAGACCATAGACTGAGTGGCTTATAAACAGCTGAAATATGTTTCTATAGTTCTGTGGGCTGGAAAGATGGTTCGTAGTTGGCTGAATTTTCACCTCCACCTGTACACGGCACGAACAGACAAGGGAGCAATCTGGGGTTTCTTTACAAAGGAGTCATGGGGCTCCACTCTCATGACTTAATCACCTCCCAGAGGCCCCACCTCTTGCTACCATCACATTGTGGGTTAGGATTTCAACATATGAATCTGGGGAGGACACAAACATTCAGCCCACTGAATGTTTGGCCACTAAAATCCCACACCAAATGTTCCCCCATCTATCTCCAAAGGGTCCTTGTAGGGATCCAAAGAGATAATAGATGAAACAGTCCTTGCTTCTCCATCACTTCTCCAGTAGAAGGTGCATTTTTTTAGACACTAATCAACCAGGTTCCCAGGCAAAATGAACACTACTTATTCCATGGATTCTCTTAGAAAGGCAGCCTCGTGTTTTAACCATGAGTTTGACTGACTGTATGACTGACTGTATGACTCTGGGAAATTTGTTTAATTTTACTGGGCCCCTGTTTTCCCACCCATAAAATGGGGATAACAGTAGTATCTCTCTTCTCTAGTGGCGTTGGGTTCCATAAGATGCTGTGTGCCCAGCACCTAGTACAGCGCCTAGACCATGTTACTCATTCAATTAATTTAGCAGCTCTTTGAATGTTCAACTAGTGGAGCAATGTACTTGGCCTCTCCAATCCTCAATTCCCTCCTTGGAAAACAGAAATAATAAAATGTCTCCACTGAAGGGTCGTCATGAGAAGTAGAAAGAGACTACCACTGTGTCTGGTACTTAGAAGATGCTCAATAAACACAGCTATTATTAAAGTGATCCCAAAACTTTGAGGAAATTAAATATAGGTCTGCATCAGGAAACATGTTAGGACGAGCTTTTTGAAAGCCTCTATTCAGCTCTTTCTCTTCAACGAGGCGGCGGAGCAGCCTCCCCAGCAGAGGCAGAGATGCAGATCTGTGTGAAAATCCTGACTGATGGGACCATCGCTCTCAAGGTTGAGCCCAGTGACACTACTGAGACTGTCAAAGCTAAAATCCAAGACAAGGAGGGCATCCCACCTGGCCAGCGGCATTGGATCTTTGCGAGCAAAGAGCTGGAAGATGGCTGAAGGCCGACTGCAACAAGACGATCTGCCTCCGGTGTTACAGCCACCTGCACCCCCGCGCTGTCAACTGCTGCAAGGAAAAATGTGGCCACACCAACAACCTGCGCCCCAAGGAGAAGATTAAATAAGGTCTCTCCACAGCCTCCTCGGCCCACAGGGTGGCCTTCTGCCTGAACCCCATGGCTGTTTCCCTTTTGTTGACTGGGGCAGTAAAAACAAATTTTAATTAAAAAAATAATAAAAGCCTCTGTGCTACACTCAGCTTTTCAAGAGAAGAGATTGCGTCTCTTTTCATGTTGCGCTCCCCAGGCCTGATGCCTGCAACCCAGTACACACTCAGCAAAATTCTGTTCAGGTGAACTGGACAAACTCCCCAGCCCATCCCTCAGGCTTGACTTTACAGGTCAGCTATGCCAAACTTTCAGCCAGCAAAATAACATTAAGATACTGTTTCTACAGTTCTGTGTAGCCTTCCTCTAAATGTGGTTAGAAATAATGTAATTTCCTCTTGTAATATAGGGACAAGAAAAGGTACCGGACCTTTCATTAATCTCACAGTATTCTCTCAGCCTGAGTTCCCTTCTCCCTCCCACCTGTAATCCCCCGCCTGCTCCTTCTTTCATGCCTCAACCTCAGTAAATTCTTCCTCAATTATTCCATGGGCCCCTGCATGCTCACTGACCTCAGGACTCACAGAGTCAGGGCAGCGTAAAGTCACATGACTTTTGTAGATGCAGTAAGGCCCTCTACAAACACTCCTGCTAAGTACTCATTCAGAATGCCTTAAACACCTCGGATGACAGGAAACTCACCTCCCCAGAAGTCCAGCCCATCTTTGGTCGCCTCTGTTACAAACTCGCATTTAGCCCAGAGCTCTCTCGCTGCAGCTTCTACCCCTTCCATGGCTACAGCTTTGCCTCTTGCAGGATAACGGCATGGGATGATGGCGCCGTCAATATCACTAACTTGGACTTTAACGGAGGGTGCATGTATATCCTAGCCTTACAACCAGATTAAAAGTTTCTAGCAGGCAGTCACCATGTTTTATGTGCTTTGGGCCCAATAGGAGCTTAATAAATAAATGTTGGGAACACTTACTTGCTATGTTGCCTGCCTGCTCTTGGTCAGACTCATCCCCCTGGAGCCACCATAAACAATTTTTTTTCTCCCTAGATGTTTGACAGCAGAGTCTCATAATGCTCTGTAAATGGAAAGAGAAAAGGAAGGAGGAAGAAACATTTTTTAAAAGTCCGTCTCCAGGTGCACCGGGAGGCAATTTTCTTTTGCAGGCACATTACTTGCAACCCCGACAGTCACACAGCAAAGTAAGGAACAATCTAAGGGCTGTCCCTTTTCCTCCCACTGTGCATGGGAGCTCATGTTATATCCTGATAAACTGTGAACAAATGGAAAGAGGAAGGACGTATTCCTAATTGCTGTTTGCTTGGGTTATTTTGAAAGTGGTCAGAGGGCTCTGAACTTTGCTGAGCATTTTATACAATATGTACAAATTTCAACTGAATATTTAAATGCCTGGTCCACATTCAAGCATATGAGAGCTGGTGGAGGGTTTTTTTAAACAAAAGAAGATAAAGCCCGCACCCCCCGTCCCCGCCTTTCTGTAGAATATTAGGGAAAAAATCTTTGACTAATTAAACACTGTCTAGAGCCAAGAAACTCAAATCTGGGCAAATTTAGAAAACATTCTGATTTTTTAATATAAGAGTGGTCAGCATTTGTTTGTTTTGTATGGGGCTCAGGATGTAATGTGACTGGAGGCTCTATTCATTAAAGTTATGAGAAGTAACCATACCATTTTGGAAGAAAATATTAAAATGGCCCTTTTCCTATTGTCCCTTTTGAAACCCAGGGGTTAAGAATAATAGATGCCAATTATACCCACACACTTGAACAAGGTGCTAGGTTTGCAGAAAAGACAGTCCAGGTTGAGGCTTGCAAATCTCAGACCAAAAGGCTGGATCAGCCAATCCAGTGTTGATCGGGAACCTCTGGTGGATCCCAGGGAACTCCCAAGTACAGGGGAGCTTCAAAAGAAACATTTGGAGAACTAGGCACTAGCCCCTAAAATTTTGAATAGCACAGACTTACGTGAAGCATGACTGAAGAAATGTCAACACAAAAATTTGTTCAGCATAATTAATAGCAGAGCAAAGAGTAGTTGAGGCTGTTTGAGAAACGACAGCACTCCTGGAGGTTCTTGAGCAGTGACCCTGCCGTCTCCCCCAGCCCTGAAAAGGGATTCATTCAAAATGACCACTTGAGGTGGAAGGTGAGCCCCGCAGAAAGAGGCTACATGTAAACTGGCAGCAGTTAGGGTTTGGAAGCAGGGCTTTGGGAAGATAATCGGTGCCCAGCAAGAGCAACACTGTTGGCTCTAAGGAAACTGCAGCTTCATCGGAGGAATCTCCCAGGAAAGAGCCTCATCCCTCCTCTACCTCCAATCCCGGAGAAGCCAGGAACAGCCCATCCAGTGGGCAAGAGGGAGGAGAAAAGCAATGTGGAGAAGCCAACGACCACACCCATCACTAAAAGCTGGTTCGAAGGCTGCCTTGGCTAAGGGAAAGAGAGGATTGTATAACTGGATGAAAATACAGAGTTCTGATATTAGGCCGAACCAGAATTCCATAACCTAAACATGATAGACCATTTATTTATATCTAAGAGGGGCCAGAAAAGTAATGCTACCTAGCCAAGGTCTCATCCAGAATTAGAGGGAACATGACTTAATGGAGCAAGTTTAACAGAAATTGGTAGGAAAGAATAAAGTGCTTTCTGCTTATATTTGAGTCCAACTGGAAAAATATATTAGTTATAAGTGCCTTACTTTAAAAAACAACAACAACAAAATATTACTCTTAGGATAAAGTCCCAACTCCTCACATGGCGTGTGCTTGCATACACGGTCCCTACCAAGCTTTTGACCTTCATTTCATGCCTCTTTCTGCCTCACTCATTACCTCCAACCACATGGCTTTCTCAAGCCTCCTCAGAAATACGAGCAGCTGGTCACCTCAGGGACACACTGTTCCCTCTGCCTTGGAATGGCCTGCCTCCTCTCATCCTCTCCTGGCTGATTACTCCTTGTAGTTGGAGCGCTCTAGGTGTGAGCAATAGAAACCAGCAGAAACTTAAGCAGAAGAATGAATCTATTGGAAAGGTAGGAAGTAGCTCACACAAACAAAGACTGCAAAACAACAATAATTAGCTTAAAAGCACAGCCTGCACAAACAGAAGCCAAAGAAGCCGAAGCAGTGAAGGTGACAGGAAATGAAGGACAAGCTGTTCTGGAAAGTGAAGCATCCTCAGCTATTTGTTTTGTTTTGTTTTGTTTTGTTTTGTTTTGCTGGAGAGTCGGTCCTAACTTGGGGCAAGGGCCCACCCTGAATTAGAGGAAAGTGTTCAGGTACAATGAGAAAAGAGAAACTCCTCCAAAGAAAATCAGGACATAGTTAGCACAGTAATGGTAGACAGACAAAACACCCAAAATTCACTCCAGTTAAGGATGAATGTGTTTCTTCTCTGCCAGTAAATAGCCACAGATAGTTGAGCAGGTTACTTACAGCATCTGTGACTCAGTTTATTCATCTCAAGATAGTAAAAGTACCTACCTCATAATGCAAGCTAATGCAGATTGCATTAATGAACAAATGTAACCCATTCAGCACAGTGCCTGCACATAAGTATTAGCCAATATTATTATTAGCAAAATTTCCCATGACCCTTCTAGAACTTTCTAGACTCTGCCAAGTCAGTTTATTATATTCACCCATCCCTTCTTGTATTTATCCTGTGAGCACTTGTCATAAGTGAACTTGCAGAATTATTCCTATAACTTTTATTTAGGTTTTGTTTTTATTTTATTGTATTTTTTCCATTACCATTTAGTACCCTTATACCCTGTCCCCCTCTCAATCACCACGCTGTTATCCATGTCTATGAGTCCTTTTTCCTTTTTGCTCAATCCCTCCACCCCTTAATCTTTCCCTACCTTAGCTGTCATCCTACTCTCCATCTATGAGCCTGTCTCTATTCTGTTTGTTAGTTCAGTTTGTTCGTTAGATCCCACATATGACTGAAATCATGTGGTACTTGTCTTTCCCTGACTGGCTTATTTCACTTAGCATAATGTTTTCCAGGTCCACCCATACTGTCGCAAAGGGTAAAATTTCCTTCTTTTTTACAGCCAAGTAGTGTTCCACTGTGTGAATGTCCCCTAGTTGTTTTATCCACTCATCTATTGATGGACCCTTGAGTTGCTTCCATATCTTGGTGACTGTAAATAATGCTGCAATGAAGCTGGTGTAACTTCTATTTAAATATGTGTACCCTGTAAGGGCAGAAGAAATGTTTACCTTTTCACCTTGCATTCCCAATGCGTAGTGCATAGCAGAGTGTAGTAGGCTGAGTAATAGCCCCCAAACGTGTCCAGATCCCAATCCCTGAAACCTGTGAATGCTAATTTATGGGTCAAAGCAACTTTGGAAAGTGTAATTAAGCTAGGATCATGTGATAGGAAGATTATCCTGGATTACTCGGGGAGCCCTAAAAGTGATGACAGTGTCCTTACAAGAGAAAGACAAAGGGAGATTTGACTACGGAAGAGAGAACGCAATGTGACATCAAAAGCAAGAGGCTGGAATGAGACAAGAAAAGGCTCCCAGCCAAGGGCTGTGGGCAGCTCTCAGAAGCCAGGAAAGATGAGGAAACACATTTTACCCTAGAGCCTCTAGAAGGACCAGCCCTGCCAACACCTTGACTTTAGCCTCGTGAAACTGTCTGGGCTTCTGGCTTCCAGAAACAGAAGAGGATATATCTATGCTGCTTTAAGCCACCAAGTTCATAATAATTTGTTACAGCAGCCATAGAAAACTAATACACAGGCACCCAAGAAATATTTATTGATCAAATAAGCGAGACTTAGAAAATGACAAAAAGAATATAAATCAAAGTCAGCAGAGAAGCTGATGTACTGGACTAATCTGCCTCACATACATACGTCTGAGCAATTTACTTTGGTCTATACATCCGAAATTTTATTATAGGTGAATCAGTTAAATACTGAGCCTCCTGGTATGTCAAGATCCTTAGCCGAAAATTAAAGGAGCTCTCATTGGTTGGTTTAATCAGGGAAATAAATTTATTTAAAGGATAGTGTATGTTTCAGACTCACCAGGATGACCGAAGAATCAGGTTCAGGGCCAGCCACATATGTTGTGCATTGCAACATGGCAGCCCCGTTGAAGCTATGCAGCCAGGAACAACATAAAAAACATGCCATACTATTGGTCTGGGGATGACACCATTGTCTCTGTCACCAAACACAGCATTGCATCTCAAGGAAAGCAGTACTAAACACTGCTGCCACCATTATCACTGCAGCTTCTAATCTTCCTGCAGCTCTACGGCCAGAGAGTTTCTCAAGAGACCTGAACTGCAAGCAAGGCTAGACAAGTAAACATGGGGCAGTTTCACCTTCTGTAGTAGCAGGAACCTCAGCCTCCTAACCAGACTGGACATGGGGGAAGGGGAGGTTACTCAAACATAGGAAGAAGGGGTTCAGGAGATGGATAGCCATAAAGCGAAGATAAATACACATACACACACACACGCACACACACACACACACCCCATTATCCTATATCCAAACCTTACAGTGAACTTATTTTTAAGCATCTGACTTCAACATGAATTCACAAAATCAGAATGTGTAGTCATGCATCTAGTGACCCCCTGTGTTCAATCACTTCTAAATCCAAATTAAAGCAAGGAAACAGAATATGGGAGCTATTGAGGTTAAATATGTTCTCTTCAGTCTCTAGCTTGATCCCTAAATTAAATGATAATGCCTTCAGGAAATGTTAAAAACTGATTTATTTGGTCAGATCACCAAATAACATGATCAACAAAGAAATGCCTGGTTTTACTTTTCAATCACATTGTCCCATTAGATTAAATTAAGGTCATATCAACTATCTGCCAAAAAATAAAAGATATCTTATTTGGGGCAACCAAATAACTAGAGTTTGTGGTAAATATTAGATGTCAGTATAATAATGGGAGAATAGAAATCCCAGACCTTGGGTTATCAAAGTCTACCCCTTAAAATAGCCATGCAACTAATATTTTGCCTTCTTCTGAATCAGAGAATGTGCTAAGCACTGAGATTGTTTTTAATGATTAGAAAGGAATCCCTGAAGAAGCTTATATTCTACAGAGATATGTAAATAAACTAATCACAATAATAAGATGTAACATGTGTTCTAACAGATGTGTTATGGGTTGAATTGAGTCCCCCCAAAATTTATGTTAAAGCCGTAATTCCCAGTACTTTAGAATGTGACCTTATTGGGAAATAGATACATTGCTGACGTAATTACTTGAGATGAGGTCACAATGAAATAATATAGGCCCCTAATCCAATATGACTGCTGTCCTGATAAAAAAGAACATGATATGAAAAGACAGAGGAACACATGGGGAGAAATCCATGTGAGGTTTGGAGTTATGCTATCATAAGTCAAAGAACTACAAGAAGGTAGCAGAGAGGCCCAGGACAGGCAGCATGGTGTCGACAACACCTTGAGTTCACACTTCTAGCCTACAGACGTATAAGAATAAATTTCTATTGTTCTAAGCCACTCAGTTATTGCTACTTTGTTATGGCAGTCCTAACAGTAAAGTTGCAGGAAGGGAAACCAATGTACAAAAATCAGTTGTGTTTCTATACATAAACAATGAATTGTTAGAAGGAGAAATTAAGAAAACAATCTCATTTACAATACCATCAAAAAAAACAAAATACAGTCACACCTCGGTACTCCTCTTCAGCACGCATCAAACCCTGTACTTGATACATTTTGACCAGAAAAAAATATGTCAGCACCCGGCGTTTGCTCAGGACTCAGTGCACGTGCTGGAACTTGTATGAGTTGCAACGCCCCCCAACAAGAGAAAGTGCTTCCTCGCTCGCCGTTCGCTCGGCACTCATCATGAGTTCCAGGACAAATTAAAGACAAGGACCAATGTACCACTGCACTTAGGAATAAATTTAGTCAAAATTGTGAAAAATCTGTACACTAATGAAACTATCAGGCTCTTAGAAGAAAACACAGGCAGTAAGCCCCCTTTGAATTGGTCTTGGCAATGATTTCTTTTTTGGGGTGGGAATGTAAATTGGTATAACCTTTATGAAAAATAGTACGGCAGTTTTCAAAAATTAAAAACGGAGCTGCCATATGGTTCAGCAAGCCCACTTCTGGGCACATACTCAAAGGAAATGTGAACAAGATCTCAAAGAGATAGCTGCACTCCCACATTTATTGTAGTATTATTTACAATAGACAAGAGGTGTAAACAACCTAAAAGCCCATCTGTGGATTAATGGTAAAGAAAATGTGGTATATGCATACAATAGGGTATTATTTGGCCTTAAGAAAGAAGTTCTGCCATTTGCGACAACATGGATGAATCTGGAGTGCATCGTGCTGAGTGAAATACGCGTAAGCCAGACACAGAAGTACAGATACCACATCAGACTGTTTAGAGGAATCTAAAATAATCAAACTCTTAGAAGCAGAGACTAGAATGGTGGTTGCCAGGAGCTCGTGGGAAGGGGAAATGGGGAAGCATTGGTCAAAGGGTACAGACCTGCAGTTATGCAGGTAAGTCTTAAGGGGCCACTAGGCAGCATGATGTCTATGGTTAACTGTGCTGCGTTTCATACTCGAAAATTTGCTGGGAGGGTGGATCTTACATAGCATTCTTACTGTCAACAAGAAGGGACCGGGCCAGGATGGGTCTGTCCCAGCACAGTCTGGAATATGTGGGTTGTTTATTTCGTGCAGGAAAGACTTCAAGATGAGGGTCCTGGTGATTTTGAGAGTGTTTATTAAAGCTTGGGGCAGTAGGACAAAGGGTTTAGAATAGAAGAAACAAGATCACAGCAATAGGAGTGAGCCATGGTTAGGTTGCTTGGTTCACTGAAAGGCACAGAGGAAAAGAGGGTCCTTAGACCTTAGGATAAAGAAAGTGAAAGTACACACCCAGGGGAACGGATGCTTTTGTGTTCCAGGAAGAGCACTCCCTGGGTCCTTTGTCTTGAGGGTTTTTATCTGTTCTCTGCTGGGGAGTGAGGGGGGGGGGAGGTGTGGAATTTTAGAGGAAGCCTCCAAAGAAGATTCATCAGCTTTCCAGGTGTGTCTTTCAATATGCTGATGCATCAAAATAGCATATAGTGAGGTTTGATATGATTCTCAGGTCAGCTTCACCTCTAGCTTGGATTTGTCTGGCTCTGATCGGGCTTTTTGTTATTTATTTCCCTGATTTCATCTGTTCCTGGGTTTGGCTGGTACTAATTGGGTCCCTGTTATCTATCTCCCTGGCTAGGGCGATTTAAGCTACTTTCTCTCTGGTTGGGGAGGAAAGATGTCAACCGTCTGCTTCCAAGTGCCTTTGGTCAGGGAAGATAAGATCTTGTGATTTAGTAGCTGGCTGCTAATTGCTCTGCCCACTGTTGTTTGTCTGTCTCAGTTTCCCCACTCCACTTGCCACGGAGTGTGCCTAGCTTCTTACTAGCCTGCCTTATTATCACAACATTATTATTATTGTTATTATTATTAATAAAGAAGCCTGGAGGAAACTGTGAAAGGGGACGGAGATGTTTATGGCATAAACTGTGGTAACAGTTTCGTGAATGTATGGTTATTTCCACATTCATCAAGTTACATACACTAAATATATACAGATTTTGTATGTTGACCATACTTCAATAAAGTAGTTTAAAAAATAAAATCTAAAGATATTACTCATTCCACCATCCTCAACAAATAAGCAGAAATGATACAATAATCACTAATATAGGACCACACAAAATGCAAAATGTTGCCTTAGTGCAGCTTTAATAATTACAAATTAGGCATCCTTGTTAACACAGTAGAGTCTCACCCTAAATCATGAAGAACATTTTATAATTTGGAAAATGTATAGCTAATGGTATAGAGTTCCCAAATACATTCTGTCTACCTTTCAAAAGGGTTAGCACAAATGTCTACAGATGATCCGTTCATATTTCCACAAATATTTACTGAGAGAAGCTTTGTGTTAGTCACTGATCATGACAACTGGTAAAGCTTTACCCCAAAAGATTGCAAACTAAGGAGAATATGTTAGTTATATGCTAAATGGAAACACTTATGATTTAGACCACTGGATGGGTAGATAATACAGTTTTTAAGTTAAAGCATTAGTCCATACCCTAATTAATCTATAAATCCAATGCATTGCTAATCAAAATCCCAACATATTTTTTATAGAACTGATATGCTAATTCTAAAATTCATATGCAAGGACCAAGAATAATCAGATGCAAAGGCCAAGAATAATCAGGGAAAAAGGATGAGAGACTTGCCTTACTAGATATTAAGATAAAGTCATAGTAATTAAAACAGTAAGTTTTGCTTCTAATAGCAATAATATACTAAGGAAACAGAATAAAGATGCCAAAAGCAGGGCTGTGCCAATGTGAAACTGATGTAGGGCAAAACTGGTATTTCTGATTCCTGGGAGAAAGATAGACTATTCAATAAATTATTTTGAAAACACTGGCCTTCTCTATAATGATAAAAAAATTATATCCATATATCATCACATACAAATTTTTATAAGTTCCAGAGGGATAAGGGACCTAAATGTAAAAAGAAAAATTTTACAACTATTCGGGAAAATATATGGTAGAATGGTCTGTCGCTTTAGAACAGGAAAGAATTTCTTAGATAACATGTAAACTTGACCACATCAGAGTTAAAACTTCTGCAAGTTCAAACCACCATAAACAAAATTAAAAGCCAATGAACAGTTTGGGAATAGTTTTTGCAAATATATATAACAAAAAATTAATTATATTAAAGAATGCTGTTAGGGACACTAAGACCTGGTTGACCCAAGAGCCACACGTTCAAGCTCAGAAACCTCCAGCCGCCGGGACTAGTCACTCACTCCCCACAGAGCTTGCTGAGAGGCGCAGCTGCACAGAACTGACCGTAACTACCACAACCCCTAAACTCTGACTTATTTGTGGCTGAAAGGAAGTTATAAGCTGTCTCTTTCCTAGCCCTGGTGGGGTAGCTCAGTTGGTTAGAGTGACATAACAAGGT
This sequence comes from Mormoops blainvillei, assembly GCA_004026545.1. Classification (NCBI taxonomy): domain Eukaryota; kingdom Metazoa; phylum Chordata; class Mammalia; order Chiroptera; family Mormoopidae; genus Mormoops; species Mormoops blainvillei. The sequence continues at coordinate 61,464 of PVJD01007428.1, forward strand.
TGCAGGTTCAACCCCCAGTCAGGGCACATACAAGAATTAACCAATGAATACGCACATGGGTGGAACAACAAATCAATGGTGGGGGTTTCTCTCTCTCTTCCTTCTTCTCTCTCTAAAATCAATACATTAATTTTTTTTTAAAGTAAGTTGTCTTTTTTCTGTAAATGAAGGTATTCCCTTTGTCTCCCCTCTCTCTGAGGGAAGGGAAGGAGGTGTTTCCTTTCCCCAAAACCAAGGGAACATTCAGGACAGTGATTAGTAAACTTTGACAACACTTGCAAGAAGGCAATATTGCTTCCTAATAGGACGTTTACTTTGCCACTGAACTTGATGCTCTGCCTTGCACTAATAGAGTAAAAGATAGGATTGGCACGGTGGGTGGGAGAAAGCAGCGCAAAGAGGAGGAAGGCCTGGACCCCCCATTCCCATCTTGAATTCAGGTTTCCAAGCAGACTCAGATTTTGGGCTATAGTCTTGCTGGTGATAGCTGCATCATGAGGCAAAGAGGCACTCAAGTCAAAGAAATGCTCTGCAAAGCTCCCAACTGAGGATCAGTGGAAGATGTAGCCAACTGTGTAAGGAATGCCAATGCCTTCAGAAGCTACTTGAGAGGGAGGCCATTATCTGCTGAATCTGTTGGGGCCATTATCTTGCCCAGAGAACCCACAGACATCAAGTTCAAATTACCTATTAGAGCCAACCAAAGAAAGAAATAAGCCTCAACACCTTAGGAGCTCCTCAACACCTTAGGAGTTGTGGGGTAGGGCACAGTCTGCCTCATCACTTCTGCCTGCCCAACATTCCATGGTGTGTGAGATGAGACATGTTTCTCATACACACACACAGCACTCCAAAATTCTAGCACTGCAAGGCTCACCTACTCAGAGGGAAGTTTAGAGGCTTTTTTAATCTAGTAAGAGACTTAGGTTTAAAATGAACAGGGATAAATCTTAGAAAAAGCTACAAATCTGTTCTAATAATGAAGAGTGGCTGAAAAGTAATGAAGATATTAAGATATTGTTCTAGTTTAGAGGAGACTTGAACAGAGTACAGGTGATAGCAGTTAATAGAACGAGTAAAAGCATCTGGGCTTATGCCTTGATGAGTTGAGATTCCTCATTTCAACACTAGTAATTGGTGTCCATGCTGTTTAAAGAATAGTTTCTCATTAATACAAAAAATAAATGCCTAGAAGAAAAATGGATGTTTTGACTCTCTAAACTTAGTGACTCAAAATAACAATCATTACTTCTTTGCTTTTGATTCTGCAGTTATGGTGGGGCCCCAGTGGGGATAGATAGCATGTCAGCTTGTCTATGTTCCATATGTGACATTTGCAATGGCTGGAATTTCCAAGGGGACTTCTTCACTCACATCTAGCAATTCAGCTAGGATGCCTGGAAGAGCAGAGAGCTGATCTCTTGATCTCTCTCCCTCTCCACGCCCCCATGGCCTCTTCAGGTCTCTAGCTTGGACTTCCTCCCAGCATGGCAGTCTCCGCATAGGTGGATCTTGTACATAGTGGTTGGCCTTCTCCAAAGAGTAAACATGAGGTTCTTTTCTTTTTCTTAGGTCCAGACTGGCACAGCATCATTTCTGTCACATTTTATTAGGTGCCCTAGAGAAATTTGCCCTCACTGTGCCAAAACATAAAGATGTTCATCACAGCCTTGTCTGTAATATCAAAACACTGAAACAACCCAAATGTCTAATCAATAAGTGTTTAGATGAAGAAAATATTGTATTCATATAGTAAAGCAGAAGGAAGTTTATGAACTGGATCATTATTTATCAACGAGAGTAAATAACCAATCTTGAGTGGGAAAATATGGTTGAAAACTCATACACTATGAAACAAATTACACATTTTTGAAAACACAAACTAGAACTGCATACCTGTGTGTATATGTAAAAATATATAGTGAAAGGAGAATTCAACTTTATTTGTGATGTTTTGATTGTTTTTTTAAATCTCATATGACTACAGCCCTGGACAGGTTCCTCAGTTGGTTGAAGCACTGTCCTGTACACCAAAAGGCTGAGGGTTCAATTCCCAGTTAGGGTACATACCTAGGTTGCAGCTGATCCCCAGTCATGGTGCCTATGGGGGACAACGGATAGATGTTTCTCTCTCACAGCAATGTTTCTCTCTCTCTCTCTCAAATCAATAAATTTGTTCATTAGATTTCACTATAAGTAAAAGAACAGATAGAGAGCAGGATGACAGTTATTGGGGGGAATGTTAGGGGGTGGAGGGATCGAGCAAAAAGGAAAAAGACTCGTGGACATGGGCAACAGTGTGGTGATTGTAGGGGGAGAGGGTATAAGGGGATTATATGATCATGGAAAAAATACAATTAAAAAAATATTTTTAATAAAATCAATAAAAAATTCTCAGGTGAGACTTTTTTTTAATCTGATATGACTATAATGGTATTTTAACATTTATTGATGGTTTTTTACTATATTAGTCTGAAATATTCTGAAGTTTAAATCCTCTTCAAAATTAAAAATTTAAAGAGCTGGTAGGTCTTGAAATCGCTAATGTAGGTGGGCATGGACAACAGAGTTTAGTTCAGAAATTGTCAAAACTATGAAGGCTCTTAGATTTTATCCTATAATTTTGCCTGCCACTATTTTATGTGTGCTAACAGAAGATATAAGACTGCTAGGTCAGAAAGAAAGACTTTGTAACTCATGATGACAGCAGTAGCCAAAGTATCAGCATTTAGGTCAGATTCCAAAATCCTAACTCCCACAGGGCAATACAAAGAGGATTGTATTAGAGGACAGTAACATAGAGCCTACAGAACCCTAATTTTTGTAATGGACAGTAAGGCTGCTTGGCCTATGCCCTAGGCACTCTCTATCTTCCAGGGCTACAGGAGACTCTCCCCTTTGCTCCAGAAAGACACACCGCTGGCTTCCAAGGGTGACCACTCTACAAACACCTTTGAAAAGTTAGTTCAGGACAAGGGCAGTCAATGCCTTTGCTCATAAACTTTTCAAAAATGCCAAGTGACCTATGGAGAACTGTATCCTAACGGGAAATTTTCAATATGTGAAGAGATACCCCACTGTAATAGCAATATTATAGGACTAATTATTATATGTGTTAGATAAAGACCTATCCTTAGGGTTTTTAAATTTAACATAGTACTTTGCTTATTTTAACTACAAACGTCTTTGTTACAGGAGGCCATCAAGAGGACATGACCCCTGGTTGAGTGGAGAGCTAGACTACAGCAATTGGAGGCTCCTCATCCCCTCCCCTTTCTTGAAATTTATGTTCACTCTACCATTCCCATAGCTGGGGCCATTTCAAGAACACAGCCTTGAGCCAATAAGGCGTTGTTAAGACCATCTGGACTGAATACATGACTGAACCTCATTAAGGTCTCTGTATAAACATTTAAGATTCTGGAAGGTGAGGGTAGAGATCTACTCGTCTTGCAGCTACCCACGACAAGCCTCATAAGTAAGCTCCCTTGATTCCTAAAACTGCCAGACACCTCCTTCTTTGATCTTGCCTCATCCTAAATGGACAGGAGGCCAGTGTGCGAAACAACACTCTATAAGCTAAAAAACATGAAATGAGAAGAATCTTTAACACAAGCCAGGTCAGTAAGATATTAATGATTATTTTTAAAAGCTAACCTGTAACAAAATAATAAAACAGCTTTGCACTTCAAGTACAATGTTTCTTAAAGCAGTAAATGTCCATAGATGGAAAGCTGATGGCAGCCAGTGGCAGAGGACAGTGGGGTGAAGGTTGAGGGGAAAGGGATTGAGCAAAAAAGGAAAAGGACTCTTGGACAGGGGCAACAGTGTGGTGACTGCACAGAAGGGGCGGTGTAAGGAAACTAAATGGTAGTGGGGAAAAAAACGCAGTGAAGGTTAAATCAAAAAATAAAATATTTTTTTTAAAAAAACAGTAAATGTCATTTTAAAATTCTATCAGGAAAGAAAAAAAACTACATAAGACCAGAATATTTAAAGGTATTCTAACCCATAAATATACTATACTATAAACAAAGTGCCAAGGCATAAAATAAAATGAGCTACAGATATGCTTTAGAATTAACTTCAGTACACATTATGATGCATAATAGCTGCTGGAATCTTTAAACAACTCATAATGTATGTTTTATTTCTTTATGTGAATGCAAAGATTTCAAAATACCATACAACATTTTTAAATGCCTACATTGAAATTCCAAGAATGTCAACCTGAATTTTGACATAAGGATAATGATAATAGTTATATAAAACTTTTCAGCCTATAAAGCATTTTTACATGCAAAACATTAAAATGCTAATTCCCAAACAACTTAGAAGCCAAAAATTATTCAGAAATATACTATGCCTCAACCTAAATACTAAGGACTTGTTAGTATATAGTGGGTGCTCACTGACTACGATTACTGTAGTACCTGAGCACTGCACAGGAGTTTGAAACAGTGGGTAAAGCTCAAGTTTAAAGTCCAACTTTGCCAGATTTCAAATAAGGGTCTGCCACTTCATAGCTTTATGACTTATAGCAAGTCACAACTTCTAAAAGACTCAATTTCCTCAACAGGAAAATAAAGAGAATAATATCTGTATTATATTTTAAATGGCTAGCACCGCGTCTGGCACATAACGGGTAGCAACATTGGTTGTTTAAGTTGTAAAGTGTTTCTACTGAATATTTAATAATCCTAACAAGTAGATAAAATAGTACAGGTTAGTAGAGCTTTGAATTCAAGCTTATTGAATGCCAATAATCTTACTCCGTACTCATAGGTCATCCAAAAAGGGGCATAGTTAATCAAATCTTATTAAGGAAATATATTTAAATGGGCTCACCCTTACCTAAGATCCAGGAGAAATACTTATCTTCTTAACTTGTGCAAATTAAACCATTCTATCAAACATCCAACAAATAGGAAATATGTTGCATTAACTTTTCTATAAGTAAAAAGACAAAAACCAGTATGGCTAATAGGAAGAACTCCAGGCCAGAAGTTAGCACACAGGTGAGTTATGGTTCCACTTACTCTTCTAATTAGCTGTGCAACTTAAGGAAAATCATATACTTTTTTACTCCTTAGGTGTCAGTTTATATGTCAAAAAGAATTTTATTTATTCTAATATTTTTGGATATTTTTTGTGTGTCAGGCTTAGGCATTTAAAAAAATGAATTAAGGAAAATCTGTACTTGCAATTATTAGTTTTCTTTCACACAGACATTTGCCCTTCTGTACCACAGCCTTCCCAGATGCGAAAGAGAGAGAGAGGAGGAGGTGAAGGAGGGAGGGTAGGAGAAGGAGAAGAGGAAGGAGGAGGAGAAGAAGGAGGAGGAGGAGGACGAGTATGGGGGAGGAGGAGGATGGGGAGGGGGTAGTGGAGGAGGAGAGGAAGGGAAGTAAAGAAAGTAAGAAAGAACCCTATTTTTTTCAGGCTTTAATGCATCTAGCTCCAAGAGATAAAACATGAATTTTTTTTCTCTTTGTCAAATAGTCTCTTTCCAGCTTCCCTTGCAGCTAGAGTGGTTATGTAGCCCAGTTCTGGTAAATGAGGCATAGTAGAACATCAAGTGAGATTCTGGAAAAAGTTTTCTTCACTAATAAAAGGAGACATTTTCCCAAGTACCCCCCTCTTCCTTTCTTGGGAGGCTAGGGACACAGTGCCTGAAAGTGTGGCAACTACCTTGTGACCTTGAGGTTACAAACACAAGGAAGAGGAATCAACATACTCAGGATGATGCAAAAATTTTGGATCTTTAATACTATCATTGATCCACTGCATATTATTTCAGAACTTTTACTAAATCAATAATATATGTCAATATGATTTAAGCTGCTGTTAGTGGGTATTTGTTACTTATAGCTAATTGCATTCATAACTGATATACTATATTAGAAAAGTGCTATACAGTTAAATAATTAGCATAATAGAAGTATAGATAATTATTCTTGTTTTACCTAGCTGACAGGTTGCTTGCTGTAAGGACAAAATAAAAACAGATATGAAAAATGCTGCTGAAAAAAGCATGCAGTTCATTGTAAAAGGCCGTACTGGTATTAAAATAGGAATTGTATCAGAGATCCAGGAATGCCCAAATTCTACAAGACAAAGATGTGATAATAACGATGATCATAGCTTACTCTTTTCATTAAAGAATATCTCTACGTATTTGTTACAATAAAAACGATAATGAGTTGAAGGTCAATGATCAGGCTTTTTGAAAATGCTTCACAGAATTTATTTTCTGGGGGATAATCGTGGGAAGAAGGGGAAGGGACTAGACAAAGAACATGTATGAATGACCCACGACGGTGTAGGGATTGACTGTGGGAGTGGAGCAGGGGTGGAATGGGCAGAAGAGGGCAAAGGGGGGAAAATTGGGAAAACCATAATAGAATAACAATTTAAAATGATTTTAAAAGAATTTATTTTCCCTCTACAATGAAAGACATCAATATTGATTTTTTGGTGGAGTCTTTCTTTAAAAATAATGGATCTCTCTTCCTTCCCTTAAATGTTTCACTGTTACTATATTTGACAAATAGAGTTTGGGATAACTTTTATGATTGTGTGTGTGTGTGTGTGTGTGTGTGTATAGTAAGAACCCATAGCCCCTACTATCATTCAAGTCATTGATTTTATGAGGTTCACAATCTTAGATGCTGCATGTAAGTGGAATTTTATAGTGTTCATCTTTCTGTGTCTGGCTTATTTCACTTAACATAATGTCCTCAAGGCCCATTCGTGTGGTCACATATTCCAGAATTTCTTTCTTTTTTGAGACTGAATAGTACTCCATTATATGTATATACCACATTTTCTTTACCCATTTACCTGTTAATGGTCATTTACGTTGTTTCCACATCTTTGGTATTGTAAATAGTGCTGCAATGAACATAGGGTGCTGATATCTCCTTGAAATCCTGATTTCTATTCTTTGAACATATATCAGAAGTGGGATTGCTAGATCAAATGATATTTCTTTTTTTTTTTTGAGGAATCTTCATATTGTTTTTCATTTGAGGCTGCATCATATTGCATTCCCACCAACAGTGTACAAGGGTTTCAGTTTCTCCATATCTCCAGTAACACTTGATCACAACTAACTCTCATGAAATGCTTCCTTTGGCCCAGACCCTGATCTAAGGTCTCTATAGATTTTAATTCACCTAATTTTCTGAACAACCCTCTGTGATCACCTCCATTTTACAGTGGAGGAAACTGATGCATAGACAGCAAAAATTGCACAGAATGCAAAGTAGCTGGTATTTGAACTAAGTCAGTCTTATGGTATAATTGGTGGACTTAACCACCATACCATTCTACAGCTCTCAAAGCTGTGTTTTTAAAAAATTACTTGTCCTACTTATTTCTTTAAAAAACACAAATTAATGTCTAATTGTAAGTATAGCCACATCCTTCAAGTGACTGTTAATATTGGAGCATCGTAGTCCCCATAGTGTGAGATAAAATTACTCTGGGTAAAATGATAATGATCAAATCATTCTGTCTTTGACTGAGCAGGAAATAATCCACACTGCACACATTTCATAAAGAGTAATTAACTATAAGAGAACAATCAAATTCATACAAGCCGTGTGCCCTCCTCTCCCATGCCATCTTTGCAAAGTATGTATCCTGTTCTGAACACGATAGGGGCATCACACAGAGCCGTACAAGCTGTGCACTACACAGTCCTGGGGACACCAGTCACACTGTAGCTTATGTGGCTAGCACTGCCTGGGGGCTGTAGAGTGCCGCATCCCCGCTAACATGTCCCTTGTTCAATCTTGCTTTCTCACCATGCTCCTCATACTTTACTGGTACTTTAAAAATAATTGAAGTGTTCAGCTAAGTGGTTTGAAAGCGAAGTAATAGCTGAAGCTATTCTTACACAGTGTATGTACACACACACACACTCAAATGACCACAATGGCACATGGATTGTGTTGAAGAATTTTCCCACTTATTGATGGGAACTCAGTCTATCTGCATTTAAAAAAATGGACTGAAGTCCATCTTCAGGGACATTATTGCCTGGACTCGAGCCTCCAAAGAAGAGTCATTAAAAGGCTTTATTTAGATCTCAAGATTTATTTTGGTTTCTCAGCCAGTCAGGGCAAGTTCAGAAGGTTTCTCAGGAACAGGACCCATACAAGGCAATAAAAGCTTTGAATCAATCTTGCAGTCAATAAACATGTTTTCTCAATTGCCAAATCTGTCACTTTACTCCATGTTTACTCTGTAACAGGTACTGTGCTTAGGGCTTTACATATATTATTTCATTTGATAGTCTCTGGGTAAGTGACACACGCATGTGATACAGACAGAAAATTTAAAGCACAAAGGAGTCAGCAAGTTGCAGCACACACAGTTCATTTTCCATCTCTTGTTCTTTTCTCACAGAGGACCCACGTTGTTCAGGTCATTCAGTGGGAGCCTCATCTCAGGCTCCCAGAGCAGGCCTTTTTTAGCGTAAATTAATCCTAATAATCTTGTTCCCCTCATGGTTGGTTTACAAATGAGCATATAAGTCTCTCTAGACAATGAAAAGTGAGGGAAAGTTTGCTGTTGGGCTTATAGAAAAGTGTTTTTTTCATTCCTACAGAGGAAACACAGAAATAAACTAGTCTCTCTCCTTCTTTCAAAGATTTTCGTGCCTGAATGTGGTACCCAGAGCCACTGCTACCATCTTTCTAACCACCTGATAATTAATCCAACTGCCTAGGAAGGGCAGAACCAAGAAGATCACAGAGAGCTGGAGCCAGAGCCCTGACATGCTAGGTTTGCAACCTACCTTGCCTCAGTATTTCCTCAAGTATGAGACAACAAAGAGCCTCATCCTTAAATCCAATCTGAGTTGAATTTTCTAGTAAGTACATTTGACAAAACAAGGAGTAGGCCTGGGATTTGAACACTGGTCTATCCATCTCCAATGCATCACTCTATTTCTTGTGAGTGCTAAATGTCTCTATAATTTCTGAAGCATAGGTATAGCGTTTCCTCACATTCCTACCCAACACCCCCCCATACACATATGCACAACTTTGTCCAAGTCTATGAAACTTAGCCTTTGACTTCCTTCCGCCCCCAATTCCCAGCACTCATATTTCCAAACTACTAGGGCTCATCCAGAAAGTGGCCTATCGATGAGAACAGAAATGTATCAAGCATAGCCAGGCCCAGTTTAGGATACAAGCATCATCTTAACTCCCTGGGTCGCTGCAGTGGCTGGCTACCTCTTAGACCCACCACCACCTGTACTACCACCAAGGACTGATCGTTACAGTCTCACATGTACTTACATTTTTTAGAATAGGCAGATGTCATTCAGCTTGTATCTGCTACCCTCTGCCCAGATGATCTAGAGCTTTGTCTCAACTAAAATGTTCTCCTCCGCTACTGCATGTTTTCCTTAGAAAACTGAAGTATCAGATCTTTAGTGCCACTGTCACTTGAAAGAATGTCATGAAAAAATAATACAAGAACAGAACCAATGTTCATAACTTTGTCATCAAAACATTACCAACCTCCTCCTGGAGCATTAAGTAGCATCCACTGCTATTCAAAGAAGGGAAGAAAAGTATAATTAATTGAACATATATGCCAGACTCTGTGTTAAACTTTTCATATTATCTCATATTGTACTCCAAATAATCTTATGACATAAGTATTGCTAGTCCCTCAATTGACAGACGAGCAAATGGAAGTAGCATTAAGTAACCACCTTTAGGCAACACAACTAGTAAATCTGGAGGAAGAGTTGGACCCTATGGCTAGCTGAGGCTGATCTCTGAAAAGGTGAAAGTCCGTGAAAACTCTGAGCCACCCTGGCACACTTCTCTAACTAAATAAGAACATTTACTGGGTCTTGGTTCCAGCCTTTGACGTTACTTTAGCCTGAGTTGGTGCCTGTGTTCTGCTCACCAAGAACATTGCCCAGTGAGTGCACTGGTGAGGGGGAAGCATAATAAAAAATTAGATATGACTATTGTAAAAGATTTAATAATAGTCATGGCTGCAGAGAAAGAAGTAATCTGCATCATTTTCTACCTTAAAAAAAAAAAAGTACGAGTCAGGAAATAGCTAAGGTTAAACTAAGTCTGGGGCTCATCATAATTCAGCACCATGGCCAGCAAAAGAGGGGCAATAAAACTGAAATATGAGACAGACAAGAGATAAAGGGAGAAGAAAGAAAATGCTTAACTCCCAGGTTCCTCCAATGGAAATTCAAACTGTCGAGGGTTTTATTCACCTTTTCATTCAGGGCTATTTATCTTCCTTATGCCATCCAAGCTCCTTCCTGTAGAAAAGCCATTCTCCCTCATACCTGACAGTGCAAATTACTTCCTGCAAGGGTCTCAAACCAGTTTAAGTTCTTAAGTGGCTTTACTGGCACAGGTGCCAACCAACTTCCTAAGTAGCATTTTGAGAAGAATTAAGCGGAGGGTTGACCCCTTCCCTCTTCTGGTAGAGGTCAAGCAGTACCTAAGACCAGGAAGAATGTAGCACCAGACTTATCTGTATCAGTTATGCAAGCCAAAAATGTTTCCATTTTACTAATACACAGGGAGTACACTCAACCTCGCAAAGTGAAGATTCTGATAAAAACGCGATTGTGACTCTACATTCTTCACTAAACCATAGAAACAGCTATGGAATGATCATCAGGCCTGAGGAAAGGGTGTTAGGAGCAAAAATGGAGTGAAATAGGGGTACACTGTGAGGACAGGCAGTGATGGAGGTCATCTGGGAATTCATATTAAAGACAAAGATGAAGCCCTGGCTGGTGTGGCCCAGCGAATTGAGTGCTGACCTATGAACCAAAACATTACAGGTTCAATTCCTGATCAGGGCACATACCTGGGTGGCAGGCCAGATCCCCAGATGGGGGTGTGTGGTAGGAAACCAATCAATGTATCTCTCACACAGCGATGTTTCTTTCCCTCTCTCCCACCCTTCCCAACTCTAAAATAAATAAATAAAACCTTTTTTAAAAAATAAAGACAAAGATGAAAATTTCTGGAATAGAATAACACATATGAATCACCAAGTGATTTGTAAATACATTCAACATATTGTGAAACCAAGCTGAAAATTTATAAGAATACACTCAGACCAGTTTAGAGTTTCTCTAGTGCCCTCATGCTAACAGATCCCCAACTCTACTCTGACCAGTCCCACTCTATGGCCTTCATTAGATCATCCTGCCCTGTGCATATACTATGCATTGAAGATTATACTATTAAATGATTATACTATGTAATAGTATAATCCTCATTATGATACTATTATATAATATCATTATAATACATTATTTTATTATATATATTATTATATTATTTTTTGAACGTTACTAAGCAAGGGTACCACAACTTTCATATTCCTAACAAGCCTATAAACAAATGTCAGAATCCAAATTCCATGTTCCCTCAAAATGAATCTAGTAGCATGCTAGAATTCTAGTAGGAAGGGAGAACTACATTTAAACTCTTTTCCACAGACAAGTTGCCTTCTGTCTCAGAAGGTGGCTCTCCTCAGTGGCACAGAAAAGTTGTCCCTGAAGCATGGCAGAGAGAATAGAGGACCTGCCTGAGCTACCAGATCAGCCAAACAGACCCCAGTGGCTGTTATCACAGCTGACACGTTTCATGAGCTGACGTATACCCTCCTTCCCAGAATTAAAACCCAAGCTGATTTATGAGCCTACATTCAATATTTTGTACTAAAAGAGCAACTTCCCACCGTGGGAAACATTTACTACAGACTTTAACCTGGTTATCTGTGTTGTGGATGTCTGACAGTGCTGGTAGATTATGCAGAATTTTCTAAATTAAATGCTCTGTTTGGACTTTCATTTAACATGAAACAACTTTCAAGACTAGTGTTCTGAAGAAACACTGGAAGATCACTGTAAATGATCCAAAGAATGTATTATCTTGAAGCATGCACTTAACCATGGATGTAATAACCAAATGACAAAAGAAATAAAAAGACAAGAGAGGGCTAAGAGGCCTTTTATACTTATGGCTTATATGACTCTGATAATGTTTGTTGATGTGTCAAGTGGAGACAGTATAATATTTAAACAGAAGATAATCTAACTGAGAGAACAGCCTCACAGACTGTGGCTGTGAAATGTGAAATTATCTGAGATTGACTAAAAGGTGAGGGTGGTATAGTGCTTCATCCAGACGAGGAATTTGGGCTTCTTTTTGTAAAACTCACTAGAACGAAGGCCTCTTTGAGGAGGTACTGTTCTGTGTTGCTCAAGAATTAAACAAAAGAGGTGATTTATCATAGAGCTACTTTAATGCAAATTATCCTCTCCTGGAAAAACAATCATGCTCTAAGCCCTACTTTTCTCCCCTGAAATTTCAAAACTCTACTTCTAAATTGGGCTTATAAAGTCATGTCTGCTTTGGCACAGTGCTCCATGTCAATAACAAACCCTGTGACAATTTAGTACCATTTCAGCAAAAAAAAAAACAAAAACAAAAAAAACAACAAAAAAAAACCCTGTATATTCAGATAGTCACACTCAAATTAGTTGTCTTTGAGAATAAAAGAAGAAACTCAAAGAGCACATATATACACATACCATTCCTCTAAATATTTATCTGTTGCATAAACATGCTGTTAATTCAAAAAGAGAAAACTTTAAAAACTCTCTCCGAAAATCAATTAGTACCAGGTCATGCTACAGCTACAAACCTCCTACTAATCCAAAAGAAACATTAAATTTTTCTTCCATGATAATTCCCCTGTAGAAGTTGAGCCATTTGGAATTTAGCTCCTTCCTAATACCCTTCCTCTCTACTATACCCAATTCTCTCAAGAAAAGTTGGTAATTCTGCCACTATTTGCCAAAGAGTTTGCCAAAGAGTTTTGAATACTCAAGTATTTCATTTATAAAATGGCACAGTAAAGCACCTAACACCTTCAGACCTAGAGGAGAACAGCCCGTGACCTCATCCCTGTCATGCCCAGGATAAAACAGCCGGAGACAGAAAATGAGTCAGTGTAGCCTCAGGTCTCTTCACTCATGAACCCCAAGGTGGCAAAGACATAGATATCTCCTCATGTCACTCTTCAAACATAACTAGTAGCTGACATTAATTTCTTCCTCCTGGAAAGAACACTGCATTTCAATTCCATTTCAAAAGTACTTCTGCCTCCCTGGAGATTAAATCTTCTGTCTAGTCTAAAAGCAGCAAAAAAGGGCAGAGCTTTGTAGCTGTACTCGCCACCATTTCTGCATGTCTAGGTCTCCAAATACACCTGAATGGTAACCTACTCTGAGAGGTCACCCTAATTCTCAACTGCTCGTTATTACTCAGTGTAATTGTTGTTTAGCAGTTCCCAGCACACTGTAAGTGCTTAATATATAATTGCAGAATGAAGGACAATACCGGAAATGAGGGTAGTTTATACCAGCTACTAACAAGGAACAACAACATGTCATTCACTCCTTCTTCATCCATTCATTTAAGAAATAGTTGTCAACCATGACAGAGTGCTAGGCACTAGAAATGTAGCAGTGAATAAAACCTAGGCTCTACCATCATGGAGTTTTCAAAAAACTAAAACAAAGTCAACGTTTCTGGGCTGCAGAAACTCGGGAGAACTATGCAGAGGCCACATTATTACAGAGCCTTGTAGGCCATGTTATAACCTTCTGTGTTTTTCCCAAGAACAAAGAGAATCACTGAACAGTTTTAAATAGGTAAGAGAGTTAAATATAAAATATTTTAAAGGTTCCTCCAGTTCACTGTGTAAAATGGATTATTGGGAGGCAAGGGAGAATGCAAGAGTCTAGTTGTTGATTTTTCTACAGAAGATATACTCAAAAAGGTCTATGTCATAACTGGAATGCTCTCAGCAACTCCACTGGGTGATTTCATGGGCACCAAGATAATCCTCTTACCCAGAAAACCCCTAATCTGTAGTTTCTGTAATCCCATTAAATACAAAAAGGCTTTTAATTCTATAACTCAAGGAAATTTTTCAAATTCAAACCTTCCTGGGAAGTCTGGTTTCATAAAGGACAGTGAAGAGAACTGAGGAAGGTAATAGTGTTCCACAGGTGGAAAAGGGGGTGAATAAAGTGGAGGTATTAAAACAGACCCCTACTACCTCCCTGTTTACCCAAGACCCACCCTGGTACCTTTAACTGTATATATACAGTTTCTCTATCTTAGAAGAGAATTGTACCAACAGTGTTCTGAGATCCAAAATCAAGCACCTTGACATGCCAAATCCCTCACCTCTTTTTTTTTCTTTTTTTTTTTAGCTTTATTGAGCTACAATTGACATACAACATTATGTAAGCTTAAGGTATACAATGTGATGATTGGATACATGTATATATTGCAAAATGTTTACCACAATAAGGTCAGTGACATCCTTCGCCTCACATAATTACCACTTTTTGTTGTTATAGTGAGAACAACAAAGTTCTATTCTCTTAGCAACTTTCAAATACACAATACAGTACTGTTAACTATAGTCACCATGTTGTCTATTCGATCCCCAGGATTTATTCACTTAAAAGTGAAACTTTGTATCTTTTGACCAACAACTCTCCATTTCTCCCATGCTCCAGTCCCTGGCAACCACCATTCCTCTCTGTTTCTATGAGTTCTTTTTTTCTTTTTAATTGAATTTATTGGGGTGACATTGGTTAACAAAATTATATAGGATTCAGGTGTACAATTCTGTAATACATCATCTGTATATTTTATTAAGTGTTCACTACCCCATGTCAAGTCTCTTTCCATCACCATTTACCTTCCCTTTACCCTCTTCTACCTCCCCCCATCTCTCATCTCTTCAGAGGTTCAAAATATGTTTTGTCTGATCCCATTTCTGCTTCTTTCCTTTTATGACAAGATACTTTCCCTGCTTCTGAAATCACATTGTTCTAAACACCATAAAACACATTTTTACACGAAAATTAATAAGCCAACTTTCATGTAAGTTAATTTCCTGTTTTCCTTCAGCTTTTCAATGTTTCCATTGCATTCACAAAAATAACGTAGAGAGCCCTCCAAAGGACAATTACATAAATTACTTTAGTTTTTACCTAGTGACTAGGTAGCCTACAAAATAATTTCTCTTTTGTAGCTCATGAATTATACTGGTCTGTTCACCACTTACTGTATATGGATTATTGCCGATAGTCTCTCTAGCAAATCTTAAACTACAAAAGCATTCTCTCTCTACAAGATGATCTATTTGATACAGGCTCAATTAAACCTTGAATTTGTTTTAAATGAGCTACTGACACTTCAGGCAATTGATCCATTTGGTTTCGTTACAGCTCAGCAGGTGGCTTCTGCTCTTGGCAAGAGAACAGGCTTCAGTGCCATGAGCAGAGCCTGGCTCCCGCCTTCATGCACTGTACACACATTTGCGACTTTCTTAGGCCTTCACAAGTCCCAGCAATAAGTTAAAAAACTCAAGGCTAAGTATAAGAATTATAATATTGAGGTGTGAATGAGAGTTAAGAATCAAGAGAGCACCTGACTTGCTTTTTTTCAATAACAAGTGCAACTTTTCCAGAAAAGAGATCAAAGGTTGAGTCAGGCAGGTTCACACCCTGTGGAAATCGTAGTTTTTTGAAAAGATGTTCCATTGAATAATCTTCATAGAAGCTGAGAACAAATTAGTTTTGATTCCTCCATCTATTGTCATTTATCATGCCATTCATGCATATTTCTTGGGATGCAACTCTTCTTAACAGGTATTTATTAAGGGAGTAAAAGGGCCTTTTTTAACTCAGTTGAACTGAACCAGTTTGGAATATTTTTTTATCTTATCATAAGACCCACCGGGTTCTACATCTCAAGGTTTTTGTAAAATCTGACCTCTAAGGGAGATACCAGGTTAATAGACATAAATCTTAGTTCAGAAAATGTAAAGCTATCTCTTCCAAACAAATGGAAAAATGGTAAAGATTATTTTATCAAAATGACCAAGTGTGATGTTAGCTAGAATAAACCAATCCAAAACATTTTTAAATATTCATTCATTCTAAAATCAGTAAAGAAATACAGGCCTAAATCCCTTATAAGAAACCCTTGGAGCCCTGTATGTTTGAAAATCGGAAAATTTTTACATTTCAGAAAGATATAAAATTGTACATTATGCAACTCCCCCAGAAGGATCTGAGGCAGCACAAATAAATACTTATTTATACAACAAAACCTATGAATATTCACACTGAGTAGGATGAAGACTATTAATAGCTTCACAGAATCAGGTAAAACTTCTCTACCAAGTGAAATATGATCAAACAGCTGAGGTTTGCCAAGAAGCTTTCAAGAAAATAATTTTCACAAATTCTGGATTTCAAAATTTTGAATATAAAACTGGGGACCTAGAGTTATTAAGCAATAGGTATTACAGATGCATTAAAATGTATTATTTACAGCAAACCTCTTAGGAACATTTTACTATTTCCATTTTATACATAAGAAAATGTAGGCTCAAAGAAATTAAATAACACGATTAAGGTCACACATCAGTTAGAGGGGTAACCAAGAATCAAAGGAAGCCTTCCTGGCCCTACCACCAGCGCACTGCTTGTTATACCTAGCCTACCATACCCTCTCAAAGGAGCACCACCATGACACATAATTGGACAGTCACTACTTCTGTCTCCATGTCATTCAGACCCAGAGAATAGAGGAAGAAAATGCAGTATTATTTTTATAAGCCACAAATTATAACTGGAGATGTCTCCGTACATGTTTGTGGCAGGGAACATCATTCGACTTTATTCCACCTCAAGCGTGAGAAATGGGTCCAATTCCCAATCTTATCTCATTTTAATGTGTTTGCTAAAAATCACCTTCCCTTAGGATTTCAAGTATGTCATGAATATTAGCTGACAGTCATCAATTGTTGAAGTTCACAAAATTCTACTTCTGCAACTGGCAAGAAATAAATTAGCAACAGTTCATGGAATCTACCCAATTTTGCCAAAAGAAAATGTTTGTTAACATGATCTCAGCTCCTGAAATTTCTCTCACTGTCATGACAAATGGAAAAGTCTTTAGTTATCATCTAGCCCAGTGATTTTCAACATTTTTCATCACATGGTACACATGTACTAATAACTAAAATTCTGCGGCCGATTTAGAAAAAAAAAAAGGTATAATTTTGATTCATTCACACTGCACAGCTAGTGTTGTGTTGGCTATTGCTGTTTTATTTATTTGACAATCTAAAGGAAAAGAGGTCAGTGTTCGTGACTAAATCATCAGGTATTGCATGTTTCAAAAACTCTTGCAGTACTTCATTTGAAAATTGCTGATCTAGCCTAGCCCTTCATATTATGGATGAAGGGTCTGAGGCTCCGATATGTATTTTCTCTATCACTTTATAGGGCTTACATGGACTCTAATTAAAATGAAGATTAAACCAGTATTTACCAAGAAAACTAAACGTAATGATGTATTTATCCAGCATCATTTTAAAGTATAATTCTCAAAAAAAACAAAAAACAAAAAACAAAAAAACCCACCCCCACCCCCACCCCCACCCCCAGTTAGAGGAATGAAGTTTGGTGAACAGCAAATAAAGGAAGAGGTGACCTGGGACCTACCCTGGCCAAAGAGTATGCAGAAAATTTACCAGTGTGTATACAATGTGATGGCATTGTCATCAAACTAGACATGACTTAACAGATCAGTAGATATTCTTTAAAAGGAGCCAATTTATCATGTATGGACATCAATTCCATTTGCATCACTGGCTTTTCCAGTTACATTTGCCTTCATGAGGATGCTACCATTTCCAAAATTAGCTGCTTATCTGGCCAGGAGAAGTTCCATACTGTTAACCTATGCTGAAGACAGATGGGGCTGTGCAAAACAAGCAAGTGCCCTGAACTGAGATGTGCCAGTATGTTAAATAATCATGAATTTGGCCTGGTATGTGAGTCATCCAAAGGAGGCCAACAGAGGGAAATGGTTTCATACAAAACAGTGTTTGAGAGCACAGATTCCTGGGGAAGGCGTAGCCTCACCTGCCAGTTAGATCAGCATGACCTTAGGCATGTGACTTATCCGCTGTTTCAATATTTTGTATATTGATTATGTATTACTTTCATAATAAGAAAATAACCAAATGTGTTAACTGAAAATGCTGTCTTCACGATCTATGACTAAGTTTTGCTTCACATACATGTTTAGGGCATCCAGAGGCCAGGAAAAATGATCAAACCAATATACGGGAGAAAATTGTCAAGAGAACGCACTCCCTTTATGAATCTGTTATTACTGTGCATTTCAGTTTCCTCATATTTTTTCATCAAAATATCTATCTGGCAGGATTGCTAAGATATTTGTATTCTTAAAAATCCATCACTGCACCTAGTGCAAAGTATATTTTCAAAAATGACAGCTGTCATTTCCATGATGTATGTAAGTCCTACACATTCTCTTTAAACCCTAATACAAGTAAATTCATACCAAGGTTATTAGGATAATATTTTCTTTTTATCCAACTTATTTTTTTGAACACATTAAATCCCTAACTCTCTCCCCCTGTAGGGAACATAGTCTGTTAACTTTGGATCCTGTTGAACTAGAACAGCCTGTGTGCAGGTGACATCCAGGATGTCCCCTCAGGAGGGACGCAGACACCGAGGAAAGCCCAATCTGGTGCCTGGGCATAGCTTGGCAGGCACGGTGACACACAGGGGGTGATATGCAGACAAAAGGGGCACAGTGTTCAGCTGCAGGGGGAAGCCGCCAAAGACACAGGGGCCATAATTAGATGAAGACAACAACAGTGTTGATGGTGGTGATGATGATGATGATAAAAAGTGTCAACACCAGTGATGAGAAAACTGAATCACAGCGCAATTACGGGAACTGGTCGAGTTTATACAGCGGGTAATAGGTAGAATTTAAATTTGAATCTTAGAAACCTGGCTTCAAAGCCCTTGCTCTTAACCCAAAAACAATAAAGTAAGAACAATTCCTAGCTCGCACTAGGACAGCCCACGGCCCTGCCACGGGAGCAAGTCCGGCTGTTTCTGTAACAAACTTGCCATGTGTCTACCACTCAGAGCGTGGGTTTCAGACTCGACCACTGGTTCTCACTCCAAACCATTTTTTCTGACCCTATGCAAAGTAAACAATCCTCTTTGTAATGATTCAGATAACACTTTCTACAGGTAGCATACCCTGGCAAGGCCCTCTCTATCCCTAAAATCCTAAGATTATTCAAACATTAAAGAAGGAATGTGAATGAAGTCTGGTTTTACTTCGGTGGTAGTTTATCACTCATTCTAAAGCCAGTAGGTGGACAATAACCTTGACTTGTTACCCATATAATCACAGGCCACTGCTTGGATGAAACAGAATCTGAGAAACAAAATGAGTTTTCCTTAACTACAAACAAGGGATGTATATGTGCATGTAACCAAACAAATGCACAAGATCTGATGGGTATGTCTGCTCGTGCACGTAGAAAGAAAGAGGGAGAGGGGTTTTCTTTGAAGATATGCCACTGAAAACTGGAACTGGGCCAGTGCCAGCCCCCACGTTTCCACTGTGTGAATGAGAAAATGCGCACCTTCTGGGCGATTGCAGCCACGACAGAATGCCGGCTGACTAACATAGGTTACCTCTGGGCAAGTTAGAAAGAGACACCTTTTCTCCAGATTGGATTCATCTCCATGACAAGGCACATTACTTGGTGAGAAAAACACAGAGTAGAGTTCAGCTCCCATCTGCACCCTGGGTTAGGTGCCCTTGTGTAAAGCTCAATCTGCGCGGCATCACTGGTAACCCTGATTGGAAACATTTGGTTGTCCCGCAGATTAGATTAAAAGAAAGAGTCAACTAGGAAAATGCCATGGCACTCTGGGAAAACGAATGGAGATGTTGTTCAGACCAAGAGCACTCACAGATACAGTATAAGATACAAGTACTACACAGGGCAGAGAGATCTGCCAGCCCTAAACACCTCACCTTGGCATCAGAGACTTAATGACCCAGAGTTTACGGAGGAAAGGCTCCAGGTCCGTGAGAAAGAATACCGCATCAGAAATGTTACAGCCACTCCCGATTTCCTCTCACTTGTCCCACCAAACTAGAGAGTTCTCCATATGCTTCCAACATTTATCATCAGAGTTGATTCCTGGGGACACAGGATCATTATTAGACCTACAGAGAACCAAAAAATGCCCAGACCCAAAACAGATTCCAAGGTCTAAGGAGACATTGCTGATGGAAGCCAGTTAAGGGTTAGAAGATGACTATAAAAGGATGCATCTCTGTGGGGTTTTATTCCGTTTCTTCACGATGTTCAAATGTCTTCTGGCATCCTATCATATTCCTGGGAGCCTTCAACTTTTTACAACAGATCCATTCATTGGCTGTCACCAGTCACACAGCACAGCCTTCACCTTTGTAAGAAATCACTCAAAATGTCTCTTCTGGGTTGGCCTTTCCCCCTGGCAGTGTCAGCACTGACTGGCATGGCATGATTTGCAGAATTCCAGAAAGGTCTTCGTACCAAAACCATCTCCCTAATTGTATCTGAAATGCCATTATTAACATTTTATTTCTCTGAGTAGAACATTTCCTTCTGCCCAGTACTCCGGCAATGATAACAGAGCACAGTCCCCCAGACAGCTGTGCAGCTCTCTTCTTCACCTCCTGACCTTTGCTCAAATGATACGTTCCCTGATGACCCGATTTTAAATTCAACTCCACCACCACCCCACTCTTTCTGCCTTTACTTTTTTCCGTAGGACTAACCACCATCTGGCATATATGTACCTTATATATTTATTTATTTCCTAGCTACTTCTCCCAAATGAAACATCAGTTCCATGAAGGCAGAAATTTTTGTCTATTTTGTGTATACCCGTATTCTCAAGAGTTAGAACCGTGTCTAGCACATAGCAAGTATTCAATAAGTATTTGTTGAATGAATAAATTATCAATCAATAAATAAATACATAAGTAATATATTTGCTGTAAATTGGCCCAAGGATTTTTTTTTCTATAATGGAGAAAACCAGGCAGAATAAGAGTCTAGAAACCTGAGAGAAATAATTTGAAAAACAGAGAACTAAAAAGCCTTTACTCAACACTTTTTTTGTGAGTTGTTTCTAACATTATATAGGACGGCCTAAAAACTACAGTTTTTACAAGTCAAGGAAATGATATGACTTATCTTCAACAGATATGACCCATTATAATAGAATCACCCCCTGTCAAGTGTGGGTTCCAATAAATGTATTTCATTATTGTTTCCTTCAATGATGCATGTATTCTTATATCTGCTCACTGATTCCTCTATATTTGTACTTGTGACTATGTGTCCCCTTGCTCATTTAAGGTTGCCTTATTTAATTTTTTTTCCCTCTACTTTCCTGTATTTTCCTTTTAATCCCTGAAGCCAAAGGCACCTATTCAGATCTAAAATTCTGGAGGCTGGGCACACCATGCAATATACAAATCATGTATCATAGAAATGTGTACCTGATGCCTATATGATCATATTAACCAATGTCACCTCAATAAATTTAAAAAATAAAATAAATAATAAAATATAAAAAATAAAATTTTAGAGGTTCCACAAAGAGCCCATAAATGAACGAAGCCAGTGTAGTCCCTGTAATGGGCTGTTGAGAATGGGATCTATTAGAAGCATAAAAACCATTTAATCCATGACATTATTTTCAGCAAAACTGTCACTGTTTTGCAATTGTTAGGTCCAAAATTGAACTTAAAAGCACTGAATACTTTGCGTGGTTTTATTTAAATTAATATTATTTAGGTCAATTTTCAAGTTTTTGAATCATAATTAATGCATCCCCTTTATCTGTGTTTTTTAAAGCTTTTTGTGTTATTTAATGTGATTTGATTGCATCTCGAAGCCATGTGCTTCCCATAAGTGTTCCAGGTTCAGGGCTCAACCTCCTTCTCCTCTCTCTTTACATCAGGGAGAGGTCCATTGCGTTAGTAAACATCTGTATGCTAAAATCACAGGCAGGAATGGTGATTAGTGGGGGGTAAGGGGGAGGGGGAAATGGGAGTTTTATTAATCAGTAGGCATAAAATTTCATTTGAATAAGATACATAATCTTTAGAGATCTGGTGTGCAACACTGTACCTATAGTCGACAACTAATGTATTCTATTACAAAATGGGCAAAGGGCCCCGGCTGGTGTGGCTCAGTGGATTGAGCATCAGCCTGTGAACCAAAGCACCGCTGGTTGGAGTCCCAGCCTGGGTACATGCCTGGGTTGTGGGCCAGGTCCCCAGTCAGGGCCAGGTGAGAGGAAACTACACATTGATGTTTCTCTCCTCTTTCTTCCTCCTTTTCCCTCTCTCTAAAAATATATAAATAAAATCTTTATTAAAAAATGGTCAAAGGGCTTGAATAGGCACTTCTCCAAAGAGGACACGCAGAAGGCTAACAGACATATGAAAAGATGCTTAACCTCACTAATTGTCAGAGAAATGCAAATTAAAACCACAATTAAGTATCACCTTGCACCCATCAGAAAGGCTATCATCAATAAATCCACACATGACAAGTGTTTGGCGAGAATGTAGAGGAAAGGAAACTCTTGTGCACTGCTGGTGGAAATGCAGCTTGGTGCAGCCACTATGGAAAACGATATGGAGTTTCCTCAAAAAATTAAAAATGGATCTGCCTTATGACCCAGCAACTCCACTTCTGTGGACCTTCCTGAAGCAGCCCAAAATACTAATTCAAAAGAATATAGGCACCACTGTGTTCATTGTAGCATCATTTACAATAGCCAAGCTACAGTTTTCAGCTAGAATGAGACTACTGAAGCCAAATACACTGCCCTGGAGTGAAGGTATTCCTGGAAGTAACGTGGCAGAAGGAGACTCAATTGCCTATGTAGGGTCTATAACCTGTACAGGAGCAGCTGTGGTGTGACTGACTTCAATGTACAACACTAATTAATAACAATAATGACATGTATTAGGAAGAGAAAGTTGGAATCTGACTCCCAACTTTCATTTCTTCATTTCTGAACATCACCAAGGACTTACAAGACTGTCAAAATCCAATTCTGGGTCAACAGAGAAGAGGCTGGGGGTCTCACCGCCACTCTATGCCAAGTTCTTCAAAAGACACCGATGCTGGGCAAACTTAGAGTGACGTGCATTCTTGCATCTTGGATTTTAGGTTTAAGACACACACTTTCAAGACTAATAGAGAAGCAGTTTTATGAACTCCCCACCCACTTCATATCCCCATTCTGTCAGTGCCTTTCCCCAAGTTTTTAAAAGATTATTTTGATCCTGTAGCTAT
>PVJD01007429.1:0-84752 GCA_004026545.1 Mormoops blainvillei
TATTTCACTAAACTCTCAAATTGTTTTTCTACTCTACCTAACTCCTCAAAAATTGTAGCAACTTTGCTTAATTGGAAAATGTACATTATTAATATTGCATAATAATAAAATACACATTATATACACATATAACATATCATATTACATATATATGTATATATGAATGAAACCTTCTATCTGGACAACTCCGAGTTGTAAGAATGCTATTAAAGATTCAAACCTTTGCATTCCCTGCTGTCAAGTTAAAAAGATCAGATTGGGAACTAAGGGCTTCAGGCAACAGCGTAGTGATAGAAGAAAATTAAATCTCCTAGTTACAATGCTGACTCTGTTTTAAAATTATAGGTCCATTTCTTCTAAATGAGTGAGTGATCTTTACCTGATTACCCAGGTGACTTACATTGCCATAGTTATAATTATTCACCGTTATAACTGCAGTATTATTTCCTCACACACATACACAGACACAAAAGGCCTAAACATGAAAAAATGTATGTTTGATTGGAAAGAGATAAATCCAAAGATTTAGGGCATATTTTTTTATTTTCATTAAATTTATTGGGATAACACTGATTAATAAGATTACATAGGTTTCAAGTGTATAATTCTACAATATGTCATCTGTATATTGCAATGTGTGTTTGAGATTCAAACATCCCACATGGCTCACCCAGACTATTTTATCCACGGTCCACTCTTTCCACAGTCTCTAAAGTTTATATGACTTCCTTAGCTAGCTATTTATTTGTGTTTGCCAGATCGCAACAGAGGGCTTTGGAAGACGATCATTTGTTAGGACCAATGGTTTTGATTGTTTGCAGTAAAAAATATAGAGAAGCGACAAGAAAGTATGTCACAATTACTGTGGTTTAAATTTCATTACAGAACCATTTTTATAACATTATATATTCACCCTAAATAGAGAACCTACACATAAGTTTAGTATATAAAATATAAGAAGTATAAATCATTTATTACTGAAAATTTGACAATATAGAAATGCATAAAGAAGCAGAAACGTTAATCCTTAAGCAGACCACATACATCTTGGTGCCTCAAACTGTGGTGCTCACCTCGGTTACCCCAGCAACAGCTGGGGGATTGTTGGCGTGTGGAATGTCGGTCTATGTCTCAGGCAGCAAAGCCAGGCTCTCTTTTTAAACAAAGTTCCCAGGTGATTATGAGTGCATTGCAGTTTGAGAAATACTGACACTATTGAAATCTGGGTGAGAGCCCTGCGTTTTCTCTTCTCCACTATATTATAATTTACATATTCATACAATTTTATGATACTATATTAAAAATATTTATAACATAAAGGTTATTGATATTATTTCCCATTTTATTATTAAATATGACATAGTTATTGTGAAAAATATAAGCAAAATAGGGCAGAAATTGAGAAATATCCAATTTTTATCACCTAGTATAAATTTCTAGTGCATATTGTTCCAGTTACATAAATATATTGATTAATATATTATTGCATATTTTACAGAGAATATAAAATTTTATAGTATACAAAGTCTTGTAATATGGTTATTTTAATGGCACTTTTCTTGCCATTATACATTTTATTTCTATGATATAATATTTTCTATAAATATGTTACCAATATTATGTTTCTTAAATCATTTAATATTTTTTTATTATTTCCTCGAGGTTGAATCCTAAGGTATAAAATCAGTCTCTTTTTTTTACACCAAAATTTATCCATTCTTGATTTCTAATTTTTATTTTTGAAGTGATCCTCAAATACAATGTAAAAGAAGGGTATAGAAGAGTGAATGTGTATTACGGTGGAAAATATAATACTAATTCTAGCTTCGTATTATAAGAGAAAACCCTGATTTCCTCTATAAACATTTATACTTTCCTGCCTGAATATTTGTATATTTTTTATAATTAAAAATTAGCATGGCTAAATATGTATCTTTTTAAAGATTTTTTCTAGGAATTTGGTAAACACTTTTTATTTATATAGTCCAAATTGTTTTTCAGCTGAGGGTCTCTTTTTTAATATATATAATCTTACCACTTATATTTTTGAGAAATGCATTCTTAATTAGCTCTACATTATTTTTCTCATCATTGTTTACACGTGTACTTTTCTTCTGAGTAAAACTTTACAAGTTTACCCTTTAATACTACATGGTGTCTATTTATGCTTAATTGTGTT
This sequence comes from Mormoops blainvillei, assembly GCA_004026545.1. NCBI lineage: Eukaryota > Metazoa > Chordata > Mammalia > Chiroptera > Mormoopidae > Mormoops > Mormoops blainvillei. The sequence continues at coordinate 2,180 of PVJD01007429.1, forward strand.
CAAGGAAAATTTTAAATGATTTCATTGTGCCAAATTCATCTTTATCTATTTCTACTTTAACTGTGTTCTGTTGTCCTATTATCTCAACCTTTATATTGTCCTCAGTCATAGACAATCTATTTCTAACCAACCTTAGCTAACAGTGTGGGTATGCGGATTGCATTTGTCAGTGCAATCTCTGTCCTTGAGATACATTGATCAGCATCTTCAAATTTGCAGCTGGAAAAGTGCATTTTTGTCCACAGTCTCTTGAATACTTCCCACTGTTGACACTGACTTTATCATGTGGAAATTACTAGTACTAAGATGCCATTTTTGCTTTCCCTAATGCTTGGAATTATAAAAACATAAGGTTAAATATTTAGCATTCCTAGATACATTAACATTCCTCTTATTAAGTCTATTGCACTCTATTTTTGGTGACTGAATTTTCAAGATTGCTAAATTTGTCCTCCCCAGTTGATATCTGCATCTACCTATCTCTATTTGGATGGGTGGGTTTTGTGGCTTTGGATTACAGTCACCAACTGGAAGTGGAAAGAGAAATCCTGATTTGGAACAGAGGGAAGGAGGGCTGTTTTAGGAATTAGTGCTCAAAATTAGAATGAGAGCAGGTCATTTGTTACAAAGCTGCACTCTCTAAACAAAGGTGGGAAAACAGAATAGCTTTTCCTATATTTCCTTGTTGGAAAAGGTGTGTCAGCATTTGATTGAATCAAATAAATTTCAGGAAGTATGGTTTAAAGGGAAACAAGATACACCCGCAGAAGTTTGACTTTAGCTTGACTTGGTTTAAGATACTGTGTTTTCTGTTTTAGCAAGTATTTCAGTGGAAATGTAGATGACAGCATTCCAGACTACTAACTAGTTGTTGATTTAAACCAGAAACAATCCCTGGATCATGGAAGCCAGATCAGAATACCTGGCATTGGTGGCAAGAAGAAGGATTTTACATTCTTGCATGAAAAGTAAAGATTTATTGATTTACTTATTTTTCCCCTCAGTGATGTTTTCCTACAGAGTAGACAGTAGGCGAGAGCCCCTTCTAATATATGATAAATCTGCAGGTGAAACAGACTAGCATAAGGTATAGACTGAATATCATTCCAAAACTTATCTGGAGATTGAGCTTTGAAGGAATAGTGTTTTAAGAAATGGCGAATTATATATTACTTTTTCTACTTGTAAAAATTAGCCTTTATCACAAATAAGCTGGATTCTCTGTCAGTCTGTCCATTAGTTTTAGTAAGTAAATCTGCAGTTAAACTGTTTTAAATTTCTTCAGACTAAATAGGGCTGTGGGTTTATATTTAGTGTTTATTTCACAAAAATTTGTGACATGCTTCACAGGAATTACGAGGATATAGCTATAGTGACAATAATACTAAATGCTACTTAAGATCTCGTTATAAACTTTACAAGTTGCACATTGTTCTTTCATACATGCAAGTAGGATTCAAATGCAATACTAAGAATCACAATTTAAAACTTATTTTTAACTTTATTTTAGATGAATGTAGTGGATGAGGAGTTAAGCTGGGTTCTCTGAAGAGTTATTCTGAAGCTGGGTGTGGATTCCTCCCCAAGAACCATTTCCACTTATTGCAGGTTGGGTTTTTTTTAAACACTATGTTGGGCACTGAGGCTTCTGACATTACATGAAGGAAAAAAGGCATTTTTGTTCTCTCAGAGCCATTCTTCGAAGAGAAAGATGCTGCAGCTAGGGGAAACGTTAATTAGAAGCACATCTGACATAATGTGCTTTTCACGGAGTTACAATACTTAGCAGAACTCACACTGTCCTTGAAAGATAGAAAAATTCCTTCAGTGCTTGGGTTTATCTTGAGGAGTTAACTACTGTAATGTGTAGTGATACATATTATGCACAGGCTGCAATGTATTTGCATATTTTAAATACTTTAAAGAATATTTCACCAAATAAATCCCTGGTGGAATGTAATTTAATTGACAAGTTGAAAAATGGGATAACAGTTTCAGACCCCGTCACTCTCCTAATGTTTGAAGTATAGCTGTAGAAGAAAATAAACAGTGCATAAAAAACAGATATTATAGTGGCAACTGTCCATGATAATGAGAAGGATATGTTGTAGTGCTTTTGCTTATTTATAACAAATGAGCATGAATATCTTCTTGCACTTCTTGGGGGAATAGTATTAATCCTTTTTGCTAAATTAAAATGAAGCCTGGGTAATGTCATTGAATGTGTATTTAAATGACCCTAAAATGTTACATTAGTAGAAATGAAAGAATAAAAGTCCATGCAACTAAATGTAACATTTATGTTGCCCATATTCTCTAGTTTTAAGTTATGTGACTTTGAGATAACACTTTCATTATCCAAGTAATCCATGAATGGCCATTTTATTTGTAGAAGTAGCCTTTGAGAAAAGAGAGACTATGAGCATTTCCTTATTACTAGACCTATGCTAAATTTGACTGCCAAAATTTGCATCAGTTTATCTGTTTATTGGGAAATTTATTTCTCTCTCCTCTCTATTTACCCTGACCATAATAAGGTTAAACGGCAACAAAATGAAGCAAGCAAAGACAGGCATTGCAAGTATTGCAACAAGTTCTCTTCTCCAACAGATTATTTAATTAGTTGTACCTAGATCCTCTGAAAAGCATACCAAATTTCCCAGTGCATTTGTGTATATATAGAGTATATCACAGTATGAAAAACTATATAGAGAAATAAGAGGTGATAACTCTGTATTGATTTATGTATGTGACATGAGGCCTTCTTTTCAAACATATAGCAGGTTGCCTTATTAGTTAGAAGCATCAATAGATTGTGCCACAGATTTCACTAAGTGATATACATCCATACACCTATTGCATAATTATAATTAACCTGACAATGTGAGATGAGGAAACTTGGCCAGTATTAGCTTACTCTCAGTCTAGGAACATGATAAGCATTACAATATCCTAAGAGATACCTCAGATGAGAAATGTCAGAGATCTTTCCCAGCTCTTCCAGGAACCATTTGGTATTAGGTCAGAAACATTAGAAAATTCTGCTATGACATTACATATAGACATTAGAGATTTCTAACTCTCCAGAAATGCCTGTGGAGCAGAGTAGAAAACCCAGCTGTCTAGGGTTATAGGGTTATAGCTGTTTGCCTGTGTTCCCCAATCACAGCCCATGACGTTGGAACTTAGACCCCTCCAGTGCACAAGATCAAAAAGGACCGCTAGTATTGTAAATGTGGCTCCTGTGAAATTGTGAAGCCTAGTAAAAATCCAGGGGATAGTTTTGGGGAATAAAAACAAAAGTTTCTTGGTCTGTCTTGATATGTGTATAATGTACTCACTACCTTCTAGAACAGTACACTGACCGAGACTGAAGGAGCTTGCATTTTGATTAATGAGAAAGTTACATGGGAACACATTCATAGTACTTAGTATATGTCAAATAATTAATCTTCACAGCTCTCTGTATCAGGAAGCATTGCATTTTTAAGTGAAGAAAAAGACACAAAGAAGTAAAATGATTTGCTTCCTTCTGTTTTTTTTTTCCCCAGGAGGTTTCTAATCCCAGTTTCCCAGTACCTATAGTCACAAACTCCAGATTTCACTTCCTTTTTGAAGTACTTGAGGTGCTTTTTTAAGTCTCTGAAAGCAAGGTTTTCCTTGTAATTTTATGTGTTTACTTTCTGCTCTAAGGCAATAAGCAGCACTGAGATTCATTTTTTGTTGTTATGCACCCCCATGAACTATCTGAGATTTCTTTAAGAACCCTGTCCAGTGCTGTCCTCTTATATCTCTGTATCTGCCACAGGCTAATCCAACAGGGACTGGCAAATTCGAACTGGCTCTGTGTTAGTTTTTTGTTTTTGTTTTTTAATTCTATTCAGTTGTTTTTAGAGCAGGAGGAAGACAAGAGGAAAGAGAGGGAAAGAAACATCAATTAGAGCAATTCAAAAGAGAAACATCAGCTGGTTGCCTCTTGTGCACACCCCGTCCAGGACCAAGGCTGCAACCGGGCATGTGTGCTGACCAGGAATTGAACCAGTGACCCTTCACTTTGTGGGACAACACCCAACCAACTGAGCCGCACTGGCCAGGGCCTAAGTGTCAGATTCCTTTGTTAGCATTTTCATTTAATATATAGTTCTTTCTGAAACATTAACAAAAAAAGAAAAGACACCATTCTTACTGAAGTATTCTATATATATTCTTATTGAAGTATATACATAGATGTTCTCTATCCACATATAGAGAATATATACATATTCTAACGTACTGTGCTGGCAAATGACAGAGGGACCAGAAACAAAGTGAAATAATATAGTGAAATAATATAACAATAATGCATGAGCTGGCATTGTTCTTTATTTATTATAAACTATATTTTTTCTAATCAATATTTTATTAACTTAGCAAGTCAGAAAACCTTTTGTATAGATAAGCTGTCATAATATATTGTAGAACAATTGACATTATTTTGGAAAGCTACTTATCTGTAGGGACTTCAGCAAAAATCAGATTATCTGATCCGCATACAGTACAGTGGCAAACTTTGTACCACAGCCAAAGGTTGTGGAAAACATGTTCAGACTTTTGTTAAAATTGCCTCTAATTAGAGAAAATAATTTTAACTGCTTTATTTAAGTATGATTGACATACAGAAAGCTGTAGATATTCAATGTATACAACCTGCTACATTTGTAGATAAGTATACGCCTGTGAAACCATCATCACTGCTGTTGCCTCCAAAAATTTCCTTCCCACCTCCGCCCAATTTAAAATTTACACTCAGCAAACTTTTAAGTATGCAATGTAGTTTTGTTGGCCACAGGCCCTATGTTGTACAGTAGGGTTCCAGAACTTATTTATTTTGTGTAACTGAAACTTTGTACCCTTTGATCAGCACCTCCTCCATGTACCCTTCACCCAGCAACTTTGGGAAACTTTGTACCCAGCAACTTTGGGAAACTTTGTACCCAGCAACCACTATTCTCTGTTTGTGCATTTGACTGTTTTAGATTCCACATATAAGGGAGACCACATGGTACTTGTCTTCCTGTGTTGGGTTTATTTCACTTAGCATAGTATCCTCCAGATCCATCCATGTCGTCACATATGGCAGATTCTCCCTCTTTTTTAAAGCTGAATAATATTCCAATGTCTGGATATAACACATTTTCTTTATCCATTCATCTGTTGATGGGCAGTTAGGTTGTTTCCATATCTTGAATTTACTCAATCATGCTGCAATAAACATAGGAGTGCAGCTATCTCTTTGAAATCCTGACTTCAGTTATTTTGGACAATAACCATAATTGGAATTTCAGTTCAAATGGTAATTCTATTTTTAATTTTTTGAAGAACTTCCACACTGTTTTCTATATTGGCTGCAACAATTTACATTCGCGCCACAAGGATTCGCTTTTCTCCACGTCCTCACCAACACTCGTTATCCAAGGAAATACTTAAAAGTACATTGTAAATAGAAACACATTCACAAAAGAGAAGCTGTATTTCTATCGGTAATGGATTTGGACTTTACAAATATCAAACATTTCAACCTTTTCGTGGAGCTAAATTTGGGGGTTGCAATCTTAAATGCCATGACAGCCTTGCGCAGGGACTGGCAGACTATGGCAGACTCTTGGCTGGTAGGCCAAAAGGACTCGGCGCCTGCTTTTGTAAACACAGTTTTATTGGAACACAACTTCACTTATTGATGTACGTATTGTTTGTAGCTGCTTTCACCATACAACTACAGAACTGAGTATTCAGAGCAGTAACTCTATATGACCTACAGGTTTATAATACTTATTATGATCTCTATTACAGAAATAAAATTTCTGATTCCTGGTCTTGCTGTCCCATGAAGCATGGTAATTGTTAATTAAAAGTTAAGCCAGTACTGTTTATTGAATGATAGAATAGTGGTGGTTTTTATTTCCATTATTTTACTTGCTTCTTCCTAGATTTCTGTACACTCCAATTTTTGTGGAATGCTTGAATGTAATTTCTATAATGGAAATATGTTTTAAATTTAATTTTATTTACATATTTAGATATGTAAAAGAATATTTACATTTACATGTGTAGACATGATTGTCTTCACATCAGAAAAATTCAGGCTTTCATTATATATAAACATTATAGTATGGAGAATTGGATTTTTTCCCACTAAATGCCAGATAAAATTTGTAGTTTGGGATTCTATATAGGTATTTTTCTTAAATCTTACTTTTTAGGAGCAGTTTATCAGTTTGGGAGTGCAGTATGGATAGATTTTAAAACTGTTCTAGACTTAATTTTCTGATAATACTGCACCATGAAAAACTGTTCAGCTTTCTTGCCATAGGCGATTGCCAAATCAATAAATATCCTCCTAGACCAATCAGGTACAATCATCTCTGGAAGCAATATTTCAACAGTGACAGTCACAAAGTGCATTAGGAGATTTACAAAGATACATGTAGTCAGCTTTCTTTTTTAAATAATCGAATAAATAAAAACTCTTCTCCAAATTTTATCCTACTGGATTAGATTTATAATCCATACATATTCTCTGATTTAAATTTAGCAACCTTAGTTATATTTGATGTATTGTCTGTTTTATTTTGTTGTTTATTTTTTCTTCCATCTTTCAGGAAAATAAGTATATCCAGAAGAGCACCTGTGTCCTTGCTGGCCTATTCTCATTGACTTTTCTGTCCTAATTTCCACTTACTTTTATGATTCATGTAAAATTCCAACAATATTGGTATGCCCTTTTGGATTTTGATTCTGAGGTATAGGATATCCTTGTTTTTCTTAGTCGCTCGTGTTAATTCCCTTTTTTTTTTTTTACTAATTTTTGACTACATGCTTGTTTAGAGGAACCCAGACCCTAAAATTTACTATTTTGTCTTATTTCTTTCTTTTAATAAGTTTTGTCATAGCAATAGCTATTAATTTAAATATATTTTAAGATGAACTTTTATTTTGAATTTTTACAGTTAGCACTGTTAAAGACAACATTACAACTCTTCTTAAAGACCACTTTACTTCTATATGATCCAGCAATTCCACTTTTGGGCATATTCTGGGAAACTAAATCATTAACTCAAAAGATACTGCACCACTATGTCCATAGCAGCATTATTTACAATAGCAAAGATATAGAAACACCTAAGTGTTCACTGATAGATGAATAAAGATGTTTTGGTACATGCATGCACATATAATGGTATATTACACAGTCATTAAAAAAAAGAAAATCCAAACACTTGTAACAACATAAATGGAATTTAAAGGCATCGTGCCATCCCGAGCAGTGTGGTTCAGTTGGCTGGGCATCCTTCTGCAAAGCTAGAGGTTGCCAGCTGAATTTCCAGTCAGCGCACACACCTAGGTTATAGGTTCAGTCCCTTGTCAGGTAACATGCAGAACACCTTTCTTGCACTGATGTTTCTCTCCCTCTCTTTCGCCCTCCCTTCTCTTCTCTCTAAAAGTAAATAAATAAAAATTTAAAGGCACCATGCTAACTGAAATAATTCAGACAAAGAAAAATACTATATGATCTCACTTATATCAGGAATAACAACAACAAAAACTCATAGAAAAAGATATCAGGCTGGTGGTTACCCAAGGCAGGGGGTGGAGGCATGAGGAGTTGGAAAAAGGTGGTCCAAATGTGCGCACTCCCAGTTGTAAGAAAAATAACTACTAGGGATGTAGTGTACAACATCATGACTGTAGATAACACTGCTTTATGTTGCATAGTAAGTAATGTTATTGAGAGTAAGTTTTAAGAGTTCTAATCATAATTTTTTCTTTTTTTCTTTCTTATTGTATGTATATGAAAAGATAGATACTAGCTGAACCTACTGTGGTTCACAATAAATGTAAATCAAACCATCATGCCATATACCATAAACTTATACAATGATGTTTATCCATTATTTCTCAATAAAACTGGAAAAGAGACAACTTAAGAAATCTATTCAAAAGGGCACCATTCATATATCAAACAGGTGTAATTTTATATATTGCTATTTGATATGGATTTTTAAAAATAAGATGAGAAATACAAATATGCATATGTATATGTATTCACACCTGGTTTATCTTCACCTGGTCTCAGTTTATTAATCTTTAATTCTGACATACTATCAGAGAAAAATGTATTTGTATTTTGAACAAGTTTGTCCCTTTTTTCCAAGAATTTTATTACTTCTTATAATATATTGCACTTTTGCTCTTAAAGAAGAAACAGAAATGTCCTGCTGCAAATACTGTATGTACAATATGTTATATTTCATCATTTTAATTTATTTTTTATATCCTGTTATTTTAGGTGACCAGCTTGTTATGCATTACATATTTGGAATAATTAATTCTAAGCCAATATATTCTCAAGAAGGGAAAAATAACTCAGTTATGTGCTGATATTTTGAGGATTATTGTTTTATTTAGAAGTTTCAAAATATGCCCATATACTCATTTGATTGATTTAAAAATGCTATGTTTGTGCACATGTGTTTTTGGTAAATATGTTCAGATATGTTTATTATTTTCTCTATGAGAAGACTGGAAAATTCCAAGCTCTTTAATTTTCCATAAAACGAAAGTCAGAACAACAGTGGAAACTGCATGATATACAAAAGGACAAAAAGTGTAATAGGGATATGGTTCAGTTCTCCAGATACCCGGTCAGTCACCGCTTGGGGCAAAGGATCTTATCAGACAAAGGCTATGGGTTGGGCTACATGCTAGGGGTTTGGAGGAGCATTTACACTTCCTTGAGATCCTAAATCCTATGAGTCTCTGAATGGCCGGTTTGTTCACATAGGCACCAAAATAACCTAAGATGTACCACACAATTGTAGTCAGTAAAAAATCTAGCACACATTTCACCAATCATTTATTTCCACATTGGAAGCCAGTAAGACAGACATCAATATGATGAAATCAGTCATGTTGTATGGAAAGCTAGATTTTCAAGTTGTTTAACCTCTCCAAGACTCATCTGGGTTTTTAAAAATTATTTTTTATTGTTTTTCAGTTACAGTTGTCCCCATTTTACCCCCATTGTTCTTCCCTGCTCCATCCAATCAACCCCTGTTCCCAAAGATAATCCCCACCTCATTGTCTTTGTCCATGGATTCTTTGTACATTACCCTTCTTTCCCCCATTATCCACCTTCTGCTGTCCCTCTGGTCACTTCTTAGTTTGCTCTTTATTTCTGTATCCCTGGTCCTATTTTGCTCACTTGTTTATTTTGTTGATTAGGTTCCACTTATAGGTGACATCATATGGTATTGTCTTCCACCATATGGCTTATTTCGCTTAGGGTAATACTCTCCAGTTCGATGTATGCTGTCACGAAAGGTAGGAGTTCCTTCTTTCTTTCTGCTACATAGTATTCCATTGTGTAAATGTACCACAGTTTTTTGATCCACTCATTTACTGATGGGCACTCAGGCTGTTTCCAGCACTTGGCTATTGTAAATAACACTGTTATGAACATAGGGGTGCATAGGTTCTTTTATTTCGTGTTTCAGGATTCTAAGGGTTTAATCCCAGCAGTAGAATTGCTGGAGCAAAAGGCATACTGTTTTCCACAGTGGCTGCACAAGTCTGTATTCCCACCAACAGTATACTAGGGTTTCCTTTTCCCTATAACCTTGCCAACACTTGTTTGTTGATTTGTTAATGATAGCCATTCTGACCAATGTGAGGTGGTATCTCATTGTGGTTTTAATTTGCATCTCTCTGATGGCTAGCGATGCTGAGCATCCTTTCATATGTCTATGGACCCTCTGTGTGTCCTCCTTGGAGAAATGTCTGTTCAGATCCTTTACCCATTTTTTAATTGTATTGTTTGTCTTCCTGGTGTGGAGTCATGTGTATTCTTTATATATTTTAGAGATCAACCCCTTGTCCAAAGTATCATTGGCAAATATATTTTCCCATATGATCGGCTCCCTTTTTATTCTGTTGATGTTTTTCTTTAGCTGTATGGAAGATTTTTAACTTCATATAGTCCCATTTGTTTATTCTTTACTTTGTATCACTTGGCTTAGGGGGCATATTGATGAAAATATTGCTGTGTGGGATATCTGAGATTTTCCTGCCTATGTTCTCCTCTATGACTTCTATGGTGTCACAATTTATATTTAAGTCTTTTATCCATCTTGAGGTTATTTTGGGGTATGGTGTGAGTTGACAGTCTAGTTACATTTTTTTTGCATGTACCATTCCAGATTTCCCAGCAGTATTTATTGAAGAGGCTATTTTTACTCATGTTATGCTCCTGAGCCTTTTGCCAAATATTAATGACCACAGAGACTTGGGTTTATTTCTGGGCCCTCTATTCTGTTCCATTGATCTATGTGTGTGTTCTTATGCCAGTACCAGGCTGTTTTGATTACAATGGCCTTGTAATACAGTTTGATATCAGGTATTGTGATCCCTCCTACTTTGTTCTTGTTTCTCAAAACTGCTGTGGCTATTTGGAGTCATTTATGGTTCCATATAAATTTTTGAAATATTTGTTCTATATCTGTGTAATATGGCATTGGTATTTTAATAGTGATTGCATTTGATCTATAGATTGCCTTGTGTGGTATGGACATTTTAATGATGTTAATTCTTCCAACCCATGAACATGGTATATGCTTCCATTTATTTGTATTTTCCTTAATTTCTTTCTTCAGGGCTGTGTAGTTCTCTGAGTACAGGTCTTTTACCTCCTTGGTAAGGTTTATTCCTAGGTACTTTATTTTCCTTGTTGCTATAGTAAATGGGTTTTTTTCCCTAATTTCTGTTTCTGGTATTTTATTGATGGTATACAAAAATGCCTTCAATTTCTGAGTATTGACTTTGTATCCCACCATTTTGCCAAATTCACTTATTAGGTCGAGTAGCTTTTGGATTCTATAGGGTTTTCTTTGTACACTACTATGTCCTCTGCAAACAATGACTATTTTACTCCCTCCTTTCCAATTTGGATGCCTTTTATTTCTCTTTCTTGTCCAATTACTGTGGCTAGAACTTCCAATATTATGTTGAATAGAAGTGGTGAAAGTGGACACCCTTGTCTCTTGCCTGATCTCAGGGGGGAATCTTTTAGTTTTTGTCCGTTGAGAATGATGTTGGCTGTCAGCTTCTCATACAGGCCTCTATTATGTTGAAGTGTGCTCCCTCTACTCCCACTTTGCTGAGTGTTTTTACCACAAATGCTGTACCTTATCAAATGCTTTTTCAGCTTCTATTGATATGATCATGTGACTTTTGTCTTTCATTTTGCTTATGTGATGTATTACATTTATTGATTTGCAAGTATTACACCATCCTTGCATCCTTGGGTTGAATCTCGCTTGGTCATGGTGTATGATCTTTTCCATGTATTGCTGGATCCAGTTTGCCAACATTTTGTTGAGGATTTTAGTGTTTATGTTCATCAGTGATGTTGGCCTGTAGTTTTCTTTCTCTGTTGTGTCATTACCTGGTTTTGGAATTAGGATAATACTGTCTTCATAAAAAGAGTTTGGGAGTCTTCCCTCTTCTTGGCTTTTTTGGAATAGTTGGAGCAGGATACAGGTTAGCTCTTCCTAAATGTTTTATAAAATTCTCCTGTGAAGCTGTCCAGACCAGGGCTTTTGTGTGCCAGGAGTTTTTTGATTACTGCTTCAATGTCATGAGCTGTTATTGGTCTACTCAGTCTCTGCTTATTCCTGCTTCAGTTTTAGAAGATTATGTAGTTCTAGAAATTTCTTCACTTTGCCCAGGTTTTCAAATTTCTTGGCATATAGTTGTTCGTAGGAATTTCTTACAATCCTTTGTATTTCTGTGGTATCAGTTGTAATTTCTCTTCTTTTGTTTCTGGTTTTATGTATTTGGGTCATCTCTTTTTTTCTTGATGAGTCTGGTTAAAGGCTTGTCAATTTTGTTTATCTTTTCAGAGAACAAGCTCCCAGATTTATTGAATCTTTAAATTATTCTTTTAGTCTGAATATCATTTAATTCTGCTCTGATCTTGATTATTTCCTTCCTTCTACTCACTCTGGGCTTTGTAGGGTTAGGTTATTTATTTGAAATATTTTAATTAGGTCTGTATTGCTATGAACTTCCCTCTCAGGACTGCCTTCACTGTGTCCCATAGGTTCTGGGCTATCATGTGTTCATTTACATTTGTTTCCAGAAACTGTTTGATTTCTTCCTTGATCTCATTGTTAACCCATTCATCATTTAATAACATGATAGTCAGTCTCCATGGATTTGACTGCTTTTGAGTTTTTACCTTTATGTTGCTTTCTAGTTTCAAGCCATTGTGATCCAAGAAAATGGTTGATATCATTTCAATTTTCTTGCATTTGTAAGCTTGTTTTATGTGTTATTTTGTGGTCTATCTTTGATAATGTTCCACGTGCATTTGAAAGGAATATGTATTTTGATTCTTTGAGATGAAAGGTTCCGTATATTCAGTTAAGTCCATTTGATCCAGGGTGTTATTCAGTTCCACAATATTCTTGTTAATTCTTTGTTTGGATGATCTGTCCATTGTTGATAGTGTGGTGTTAAAATCCCCTGCTATAAATTTTTTGCTGTCTATATCTTTTTTGAAGTCCTCCAAGGTTTTCCTTATATACTTCGGCACTCCAATGTTGGGAGCATATATGTTTACAATGTTTATGTCTTCTTGATGAATTCTTCCCTACAGTATTATGAAGTGACCTTTCTGTTTGTTTTTCTGGCCTCTGTTTTGAAATCTCTTTTGTCTGATATCAGTATTGCTATGCTAGCTTTTTTTTTTTTCTGCCCATTTGCTAGGAATATTTTCTTCCTAATCCTTCATTTTCGTTCTGTGTAGGTCTTTTGTTCTGAGGTGGGTCTCTTGTGGGCAGCATATATGTTGGTCATATTTTTCTTATCCATTCAGCTACCCTATGTCTTTTGTTTGGAGCATTTAATCTGTTTACATTTAGGTTTATTATTGATAGGTACTTATTCATTGCCATTTTTCCCTTTGTACCTGTGTTCCTGTTTTTCTCACTCTTTTTCTTCGTCTCTTTAAAGCACTCCTATTACTATCTCTTGCAGTTACCATCTTTTGGTGTAGGTGTATTCCTTTAGTCTTCTTGTGTCTAGGAAGCTCCTAATTTCATCTTCCATTTTGAATGAGAGCCTTGCTGGGTAGAGTAGTCTTGGTTTCAGTCCTTTGCTTTTCATTACTTGGAATATCTCTTGCCATCCCATTATGTCTTACAGTGCTTCTGTTGAGAAATCAGCTGTCAGCCTTATTGGAGTTCACTTGCCTGTTACTGTCTGTTTCTTCCTTGCTGCCTTTAAGATTTTCTCTTTGTCCTTGAATTTTGCCAGTTTCATTATGATATGTCTTGGAATGGGCCTCTTTGGGTCCATCTTGATTAAGACCCTCTGTGCACCCTGGAGATATGTAACTTTTTCTCTTATCAAGTTAAGTTTTTTATCATTACTTTTTAAAATATGTCTTTTGTCCCTTGCTCCTCCTCTTCTCCTTCTGGTATCACAATTATATGGATATTATTACATTTCACATTGTGCTGCAGCTCCCTTAACCCCTCTTCTTTATTTTTGAGTCTTTTTTCATTTTTCTGCTCTGTCTGGGAATTTTTTTCTACTTTGTCCTCCAGCTTGCTGATTCAATTCTCTACTTCATCTAACCTGCTTTTAATACCTAGTGCTGTGTTCTTCATTTCAAATATTGTATTTTTCATTTCCTCCAGCCTCTTATTGATAGTTTCTATGTCCCTTTTCATGCTGGTGTAGTTCATAGTAAGTTCCTTGAAGCTTCCCTGGAGCTCTTTGCAGTTCTCACTGCGGTCCTTGACTGTCCTTATAACCGTTATTTTGAACTTGACGTCTCAGAGTTCGGTCACCTCAGTTTCATTTAGCAGTCTTTCTGTGGAATCTTTTCTTTTTGATTGGGGATTGTTTCTTTGTCTCCCCATTTTAGATTACTCTTCTTGTTTTTTTTCTGCTTGTTAGATTTATCTGCTTTGATTACCTCTCTTTGTGGTGTGATCTTCTATGGTAGGAGAACTGTGGGACTCAGTGGCGCAATATCCTTGATCACCTGTGCTTAATGCTCTTGTGCTGCCCTTTTATGCCTTTTATGTGGCTGTAACTGGGTTTTGGTTATTGTTGAGTAGTCATTCTTTGATGAGTTCTTCCCTCTAGCTGACGGACTGAGGGTCACTTTGCCTTCCATGTCTTATATACTATTGTACAGGTGCTGTCAGAACAAAAACCAAACAGTCCAGAAAACAGACCCACACCCACAAATATATACCCCACCCACAATTACAGTACCAATAGCCAATGTGCCAATATGAATAAAGGTTTAAAGAGATTAAGAGTATTATAAGAAAGGAAAAATGAATATGAGGTGACTAACTGAAAGAAAAGAGATTTTGCAAGGATAGAGGAAGAGGCAATAATAAGAGCAGGAAACAGACAAGGCAAAGCAAGGAAGATAATAAAATTTATAACTAAAATGGGAGGAGGAAAATGGGAGGAGAATGGAATAAGAGAGGTGAAGCTTGTCCTATTAGGTTAAAACTAAAATTTAAAGACGATATATATATTTGTATATATCTAGTGAGATAAAAAACACAACCATAAAATATACATATAACCCTAATTGTAGAAAAATCTCTACCACAGAGATATCAACAAGTAATGAGCTAAGATTTATATAGGTGGAATGGAAATAAGGGGGCACAAGGAAAGAAAGAAGAACTTAAGAGGTGTCTAGAAGAAAGAGAAGTTATTTTGAGAGAACAGAGAAAGAAGCAGTACTAATAGTGTGGGGTGAAAACCTGGTGAAGACAGGGAATAACTGACATTTTTTAAAAAGGGGGGGAAGGGCAGGAGGAAGGCAAAATGGAGTAGGAAAGGGGAACAGTGACATTTGATATTTGAAATACTAAGATAGTCACTACCTAGAAATAAGATTGAATAACTGTGAAAACAACCACCTTATCCACTACCTATGAGCAAATATTGATAAAGGTGGAGAGAGAATAAGGGTATTTTAAGAACAAGAGGAGGAATGCAAGCTGACTAATGACAATCACAAATGGCTCTGAAGGGCTGGAGCGGGGAACCATGGTAATAGTGTGGAATAGAAACAAGTCCCAGCAAGAGAGAAAATAGAATTTAAAATAAATGAAGGAGGAGTAAAAAGGTAGCATGGAGTAAGAGAAGGGAATAGCAATATATGAGATCTGAAATAAGCTATATTATGAAACCTGGCGCCTTGTTATGCCCAAACTTGAAGGATATGAAATGAATGTTAACAGCTTTGCAGGAGGGAATATAGTGCCGCGTTGTGCTCGTCTCTTATTTTCTCTGCTCTGTCGGGTTTGGTGAATCGGGGCCTGAGGAGCCGTGCAGCACATGCTGTCTGGCGCAGGGCCTTTCTCTTCTTTCCCCTGAGGAATGCACACAGCAGCTGGGAACTCCGGGGCCTGGCCTTGCCGCGCTGTTGTGCCTGTAATCCCGCAGGTGGGGACTGGGTTCCCCTGTCTGTGAAAGGCTTTGGGTGACTGAAGCAGGTCTCAGGCATTCAGCCCCTGCCTTGCAGACCCAAGCCTGCTGCTCTCTCACAGGAGGTTCACCTGAATTCTCCAGCCTGCTCTGCCTCCTACTTACAACCATGTTGGGACTGGTCGTCCTGGTCAGTATTTTCTCTGCCTCTGAGTTTTTGGTTCGCAAAGCTGCCGAGTCCCGCCCATGCTTATGGCCTCACACCCAGGTCCCTTCCAAGCCTCAGGTTCTCAGCTCCCCTTTAAAAGAGTGTCTCTATGGCCTCCATGTTGTAGTGCAGGTCCCTGGTGGTCCTGTTCTCCACATGCTCCATCTTCCCCCAAATTGTAGTCTCTTGCAGTCAGGCCTGGCCACCTCCTTACAGGGCCTCCAACTATTTTAGATAAAGTTTCTCTCTGAATCTTTCCTGGATGGCATTGGGAAGATCCCCTCAGCTCTACTATATAGCACAAGGTGGCCACAGTGTGCTGTCCCTGCCCCCTCCAGAGGCCTTCCGTCTTGGGCCTGCCTGTTCCCCACACGCTGGTTCTGAAGCCTGTGCCTCCCAGGCCTTCCCTCACCACCTCAATAGCTCGCGGGTCCTGGATCCCTCTTCAGCCACTCTGACTCTGTGCAGCCAGCACTGCTCGGCGGGGCAGTGGTGGCAGGCTGCCTAGGAAACCTGGGCCATGGGCACCCAGGCACCACTCAGGTGGCTGGTTCCTGCATGTCCTAAGCATTCCCCACGCTCTCCTCCACATTGGCTCTCACACACAGACTCTTTCACTCGCTCTCCGCTCTGCTTTCTGACTTCGCATCTGGTTCGTGTCTGAGAGTAGATGAACAGAGCTGCCCACGACCTGCTGCCGTCTCGGGTTCCCCGGGGCCAGCTCAGTTGGTTTAATAATAAATAATTATAAGAGAAGTACCTACTACATAATATTGTCATGAAAAATAATTTTAATACTGTATATAAGGCCTTAGCTGAGAACACTTATGAAATAAAATTTATATTATATATGTACAATTATAGTTATATGTCTTCTGAATTATGAGCTATAGGACAAGGTAATGAACAATTAATGCATGATAGAGTTTAATACTTACTAATGGCAGTGATAATTTTATAAACATGTACACATATATACAAACATACAGAACAAGTTTTAAACTGCAAGATATCTATTGTAAAATTTAAGGTTGTTAGTTTTTCTATAAGAAGCATTTTAGAATATCTGAAATGAAATAATAAATGCCTATATATCAACCAAAGCTAAACTGATTTTTGCAGTATAATTTCTAAAGCAAAACTTTCTATTGCTGGGAAAATTATTTTATGTGTTAGATGAGCTAGATTTAAGAATTTTAAATTTACCTACACTCATGAGAAAAAATTTATAGGGCAATTTTCCTTTAATATCATATTTATTATTTTAATATATATAGTTAATAAATCATATAAAATTTTCACTAATGTATAAAATACTTTCATAGTCAGTTTTTTACTTTTGAGCATTTCTTTACCTATAAGCATGATGTACTAACAATAGCATAAGAACTATTAGTTGAAGAGTTGAAAGAAAAGGCATCCCCCACACACATTTACTTTTTCTGTTTAAAGTATATTACTTGTAAATTGTTGGAAGTTTTAAAGAATGGCCTGACTCTCTCCGTAAAGATAGATTAACTTAAATTAAAAATTATTAGAGATTTATATAACTTCCTATTCTCTTTGAAACACAGAATTCGAAACAAAGAAAGCATAGTAAGTCTGTTTTTTTATCCTAAAGGAACCCTAACTGCCAATAAGCCATTATTCATTTTCAGCAAATACTGTGTGAAATACAATTTTCTGCCTGGCACAATTCCTTTAATTTTTATTTTTAAAAAGTGTTCAACTAAAGAGAACAATCAAATTGTTTTCTGTTTCAAATTTATATCCTTTTCTTTTTTGTCTCTTCAGCATTTTGTACATCAGATAATGTTTTCTGCTTGTTTAAATATAGCTTCTTATCATAAACTGGTTTATCATAACTGGTTAGCCAGTATAAAACATACGAGGCTAAAATGGTTTCTAAACCTACTCAGCTCTTACGTCTCTTAAAGCTCTCCTGTTTGTCTGAATATTTCTCTTCTTACAAAACTTACATGGATAATGAACAGCCACAAGGAACCAACTCTTTTATTCTATTGTCATTGCACAATAATGTAAGTCAATTTTTGAAAAGGAGAAATAGAATGAATTTAATTTAGGTTAAAAAGCCCTGTGAAATACTCTCTTGACTATACTGATTAAGTAGTTTAGAGCTGCAGTGAAGGTGGACCATGGAAAGCAATAATAATAATATAAAGTATTCGTAGAGCATTTTAAATTGCCAGGGACTGTTCTATATACTTTACCTAAACTAATTTGTTTAATCATCACTGCCATTCAAAGTAGATACTGTTATTTGTGCATCTATTTTGTAGATAAGAGAAGTGAGTCACAGAGAACGGCAGCTGGCTTGAGGCCTAATGTTACAGAAGTGACAGAGCCAGAACTCAGGCTTAGGCTGTGTGTCTCCATTTTATGTATTTCACCAACATATTTTATTGCATTTTCAATGTTGCATTTCTTTAAAATTTTAAACCATGTTGTCATCTTTTTTGTTTTTAAGCAGTGAAGAATAGATGCTATTCGTAATAATTAAAAAAGAATAACTCGGTGAAATCCTGTTAAGCCCTAGCACACTGAATTAACACCATAACTCAATGTCAGAGAACAGACTATGGTTTCTGGCAGCAAAGTTATCTAAATAACCCAAAGAAGCTATGCACACCTAGGCAGTCTGGAGAAAATATAAAAATACAGTTTTTTAAACTTTGTTGCTGAGCTCAAAATGTAGGATTATTTTAAATACCAGAGTCCCCCAAAAAGAGGGTATTAGAAATGAGCACAGTAAAAGGTGAAGAGATTATGAAAAAAAAAATCTATCTATCTATCTATCTATCTATCTATCATCTATCTATCTATCATCTATCTATATCATCTATCAATCATCTAACCTACCTATCATCTATCTGCCTAAGGTATCTATAACACAAAGACACAGTGTGGTGACAGCTAGAGGGAAAGAAGGGAGGGTGGAGGTGGACAAAAGAGGGATGGAAAGCGATGGAAAGAAATTTTGCTTGGCACAATGAACACACAGTGAAGTGTTTTGTTGAGTTGTACACTTGAAATCCATGTGGTTGTATGAACCAATGTCACCTCAATAAATTCAATTAAAGAAAAAAAGAAATGAGAATGGTAAGTTAATAGTAACACTAAAACAACCAGTGTATAGTTGCTGTTCTTATTAAGCAAGAGGTTTGTTTGCTGGTAGCTGGGTTTTAATAATGGCTCTGATACAGGAAACAAGACCTTGGGCTAAGGAGGGCACTCATACACACACACACACACACACACACACACACAGAGAGTTAAGTTGAACTCTCAATGGTCTTACATCCTAAGTGAACTGGTATAGATATTCTTTCTGCTGGCCAATGCAAAGCCATAAGCTAATATGCCAGTCTTGGCCTAGGATCAGGTAAGAAAAAAACCTCTCCCATAAAAATGTGTCATCACAGCTTTCTCTCAGCAGTTAAGTTTCTGATATTACAGTTTTTGCATGGTCCAGGAAAAAATAATGTTAGTAAGTTTACCTACATTATTCTCGGGTTAATAGTAACCTAGAATGCCTGGCTGAATTAAGCCTAAATATTCTCCTGATTAGCAAATGCTAAATGAACCTTTATGGAATTCTCACGAAATAAATCTGGGAGAACCTGAGGTCATTAATTAAATTTATCATATACATGAAGACTCAAACCACAGTGAGTGAGAACCATCAGGAACATTCAGTAACATAACACAAACACCATCATAGGGTAGAGATAATAAAAATAACTTGACAAAAAATATAAAATGAATATATTTAAAGACAGAATCAAGAACAATAGAAAAGCACGTAGTATCAAAGGAAAATGAACAGCTATGAAAAAATCTATAAAAGGTAAATATAATCATTTAGTTAAAATATCTCAATAAATGTGCTAAATTAAATAACCAAGGAGAGAGAATTAATGAACTGATAGACACATGTGCAAAAAAATAGAAATATGAAAATATATAAATATGTTTTTGCCCAGGTTCCCTTTTATCATCTTATATAAAAAATATCATTTTTGCTCAGGATAAAGGAAATATTTTATTGGGAGTACAATCCCAGGAAAGCAAAAGTGAATGGAAAAGGGAAGTGAATCAAGGAAGCTGATGCAAAAAGTATAACCAAGTGTGTTAATGTGTAAACATGTCACTGAGCTTGTCACAACTTCGTAGCAAGCTGAATGACTGGTTTTGTCTGGACCAGATATGGAAGAGGTAAGAATTGTTCTTGATCACTGAATTTAACCTTCTATTTGTCAGTTTACCACATGGAGGTAAACTCCATTCACATTCTAGTTGTATGTGTGTGGACATAAAATAGATCCTACAGTGTCTCATGTCTCAGAAGCCACTGGGAGTCCTGAGATGAAGGTAAGAGCACACAGTACTAATTCGTACCAATTAGTACTGTGGGTTAAATAATTTAGTAGTAGGAGGGCCTAGGAACTGTAGCTTCAGAAAACCTCTCAGCCTAGTAACAGTGGTCATTGTGACCTGGCATGGAGCTAGAAAAATAGCACAAAACATCTATAGATTCTTTGGACCAGTGAGGCAAAGCACACCGAATCTAGCTACCTACAAACAACTTCTTGATTACTGATATCCCCAAATATGCCCTATGTCTATTATTCGTCTAATTGCTATCTCAGGTGAATATAACATGGAGAATGGAAAGGAGGTAATGGTAAAGAAAATAATGACTAAATATTCTTGAAATTGAGGAATGATGTTGAAATTAGAGAATTAGATTTCACAGTAGCAGTAACAGGATAGAGAAGATAGGGAATAATGCCTCCAAAATGTTGAACAAAATCTTTCAACTTAGAACTGAAATATGTTTATGTATCATAGTTATGAGGGAAAAAATGAGATTCTAAAATGCTTATGATTAAGAAATTTTAAGTAGAACAGCTCTAATCTCACAAAAAATATTGAGATGTAAGAAAAATACAGTGAGCAAAAAAAAAAAAAATTGATTAACCCATGAATAAATATAAACAAAAATAGAATTTATAAAACAATAACAAAAATGGCTATTTTAGATAAGGAGTAAAAATAAAAAGTTAAATGCCCAATTATAACATCATATAAAATGGAAAAGAGTAATAAAAACATGTTATGAGTACCTACAAAAACTAAAAATAGACTATATAATTGCTTTTACCAGGAAAAATTGAATGACCTTTAATTAATCCAATAGAAGAAATGATTCTAAATTATAAGATAAAAGCTTTGAAAATTAAGTAAATAAAAAGCCCATATTAAGTGACAGAAATAATTCCAAATATTTCAGAGATCAACTTAAGGTAATTGGACTAAACACTTCAATTTTAAGACCTCGTTCAAAATACAAAATTTACTTGCCAACATATTTACATATACATATTATAATAGTACTTATTAAGAACGCAGTAAAAATGTGGGGTTATAGAGCATTTGAAAGCAGAGGTCAAAATATATGTCAGTTGAATATTAATCAATAACAAGCTAGTAGGGCTATAGTATCATCGATGAAAAGTACTGTAAGGTTAAAAATATATTAGACATCAAGATAATTTTTGTATAATGAGAAAAGAGACAAATCACCTGGAAGATACTAAAATTATCATGTTTTATGAATTTTTTGACATTGGCAGATTATCAGGGTAAAACTATCTGAATTATAACCATATATTGACCATCCACTGTTATTTGGGAATTTCAACATTAAGAAGGAGATTTAAATAACTGAAAGAGAAAAAAATCGAGTAATCTGATTATCACAACTTATTTGCGATTATTTACAAAATTTTGCATCTATTAATTTAAAAGCTCAAACTCTTCTTCACATAGAATTAAGCTTATCCAAAACCATAAAGCAATGTTCAACAAATTTCAAAATTTTATGTCAAGCAAATAATCTATGACATAATAAATAAAAATAAATTAGAAAAAAATAACATAAAAATATAAGGAAAGTAATAAATATGTTTAAAATTACTTATGGCTTAAAGGGAAATTTATACTAAATTTGAAAGTACAACTAAAACAATAATAAAACATATACTATCAAATTAAGCTAATATGAAATTTTCCATCTCTGATGTTCATTTTTGGAGGAAATAAAGTGTGAAAATTATTTATCTAAGCATGTAAGGAATTAAAAAAAGAATAGTGTGATACAAGAATGTAAAAAAAATAGAATAGAGAAAAGTAATTTAATGAAGTAGAAAACAAAGATAATGCAGAGGGTCAATAAAGGCAATAGTTATGATTTGAGCAGAGGTAAAGATTATTAAATATGCAAACTCTGGAGAATGTAGGTATAATCAAAAACAAGAAACAAAAATGTTAAGAGTAAGAAAGTGACACAATTGTAGGTATATTAAAATTTTAAACTTTAATTGGGGAATATTATAAACTACATATGACAAATTTGAAGATACAAGATAAACACTTTTACATAAAACAAAAAATTATTATTCCCATTCCAAAATAATTAGAAATCACAAATATATCTAAAGCTCAATTCTAGATCTAGAATTTGATTCTAAATTAATCAAGTTAAATTTGAAGAAAAACAACTTAAGAGAAATTATCCTACCAAATATCATTATGGCAATGTGGTAATCATATATGTAGTATTGATACCGGGATAGATAATTAGACTAAAGGGAAATTAAATATTGAGGGGGAAAATAACACTATATTTTTAATTTTATTTTTTCAATTTTTTTTGGAAAGACTTTTTATTTCTTGGTATATTTTATTCAGTATGCTATTACATTTGTCCCATTTCCCCCTCTATATCCCCTCTGCCCTGTACCCCATTTCATCATCCCCACACCTCTTATTTTTAATGGGAACCTAACATGTAAAATATAGAACATTAAAGATCACTTGGGACAAAAGGGCTATTCAAGAATACTTTGTAGGATAAAGTCTACTCTCATGGGGGGAGGAATATATATATATATATATATATATATCCCCTCCACAGACCAAAAATTATAGTTGTACTTTAAAGATCAAATATAAAAATTCAAACTTTAAAAAGTTGAGAAGTAAATATAAAAATCTATTCATAATAACTCATGGTAGGAAATAATTACTTTAACAAGACATAAAGCATAGATACCACAAATAAAAATACTGATAAAAGTGATCTTAAGTTATAAACTTCTGTGATGCAAATGATTCTACTAAAAATTGAAAATATAATTTATTGACTAGAAAATACAATCTGTATGACATATTATCCACAAAAGATTAATTTCTAGAACTTATCAAGACTACTTACAAATCAATAAAATAAAAACAAATAAGAAAAATAAGCAAATTGTATATGGAGGAAATTAACAAAGAAGAAATTGCTAGAATCGATAAAAGAGGAAAAGTTATTGAGCTTCACTAATAAACAGGAAAACTAATACTAAAACTGTGATAAAATAGCATTTCTCACCTGCTCGGTCAACTGTAATATAAAAGTCTGATGATGTCAAATGATGGCTAGTAGGGGGAACGGTGGAACCACATGCACTTTTTTGGTAGCTTTGATTGATTAATGGCAGTTTATGGAGCGATTTGTAATTACATAGTATATGGGTAAACTCTTAGGTATAATCCAGAGAAACTTTTGTACAAGTGAACATGGATAAATGTATTCAGAATAACAGTGTTATTTCTCATAGCAGAATAATTATATACAAAATACTGTCCTATAAGAGAATGAAAAAATAAATTGTGATGTTTTCATGATTAACTATTTGTGTAGCAGTGAAAATGAATGAATTAGACCTATACATGTCAAAGTGAATGAATCTCACAAAAATATTGTTATGCCAAAAAATTAGGAAATAATGCATATATTCTGAGTTCACTCATATTTGTGTTAAAACTTGTGCATATATATATATATATATACCACGTACAACATCACACACACACAAACACACACATACACTCTATGGTTACTCCCAGAGGAAAGGAAATAGAATACAGTTAAGAAGAGAATATATTTATCATGTTTTATTTTATTAAGTGTTTATTGGACACATGAGTGTTCTTGATGTTTGTTGAAAATCCGAAGTCATTCATAATGAATGTTAGATGATAGGGGAAACAGTCAGACTGACTTGTGTGTTCGTGCAAATCAAGAAGTGGTGAAAAGCAGGTGTTGGGTTGATTATTATGATTGACTAAAAGCTATGGAATCTAATTAATATTCAAAGTATTTAAATATAATAACATTTATTTTCATTTTAACATTCATCTGAATGTAAATTTTAAATAAATAAAATAACATTTTATTCATGGTCACTTATGTGTTTTTCATGAATATAGAGTGCAAAAATGTGGATAAATAACTTCCTGGAGGCAATAACTTATGGGTATTTTATAAATAACCTAATTGTTTTATGAATATCTGAATAACCCTTTCCCACCAATTATTCTTTTTTTTTCCTCTAAGCTACCCATTGATCTCTCATCTTTTGGTGTTCTGGTGTTCCTTTGACTAACATTCGATGAATCTTCTGTCATTTCTGCATCATTTACACATTAACCTTCTTGTCAGCCTCATCACACTTTTTTGACACATTTGCATTAATTATATTGACTATGACAGAATAGCGAGTATCTATCATTTTTCAAAGAATTTGTGCTGAGTTAATAATTTATTTTATACCATTAAGCACTTCATCAGATGACAGTCACAATACTCTGACATGCTTTTCTAAAACCAACTTCACGCTGAACATCTCCCAATTCCCAGTAACTAGCACTGAAAAATTTCATATAATGCAGCACAAAAGGCACAGCACCACCCACAAAGCATTCTTGCTGCAAAAGCATTATTGCTGAGCCCAATCACACCTTTATCGTTAATACTAGCTTACAGGAAAGAGAAGACAAGTGATTGATTTGTCACAGCAGCCATCTTTTGTTGACTCCAATATGTGATACTGGAATCGGAAATAATTTTGACCCTTAACAAGAAGGGATTTGTGAAATACACCACAAAATATTGAAATACTCTGCCATTATTAATCATGTTTTTATAGAAAGACATCTGTCTAAAAGCATAGATAGTTATCAAAAGTTTATTATTTTCAAAAGTAGACTATGCTATTCTATACAATTTGAACACTTTTTTTTTGAAAAATTACTAGAGACATATCATCCAAAATATTAAGATTATTTATCTCTGGAAATGTAATTGTGAGTACTTTCAAATTATTTTTGTGTTCCTGACAATTTTTAAAATTATTTCTATACTAAACTTTTGCTTTTGTACTCAAAAACTACTATTAAAACTAAATGCTATCTTTGCTTATAAATATGGCCTCAGTTTTTGAAAGGATGAAGATACACAATTAGATGAAAGCATGTAGGTTCATGAAATAGCTGCTCTGATTAGCTTGTGAGTGAAAGGAAATATTGACTTTTTCTTCGCTACCACTCGAACCACTACCTGTAGTCCCACATGTTTAAATATATGAGTAGACAATGTGTGAGGCAGGAGGAGGAAAAATAGAGGTGAGAAGTACCCACAAGAAACCAAGGTTGTTTCTATGGCAACCAGATACATCCTAACTTATCTCACAGTGTGATCACTTATCCAGTCATCTACAATGTAGGTATATGAAGACTGACTTTAAGTAAATATTAAGTTTGGTGATTATTACTGTTTATTTTTATTGTCTTCGTTTTCCTTGTAAATAAAACTTATAAATGACTTTTTTTCTGAATGACCAAGAAATAAATTAAGTTTACCAGTTTCCACTGAGACTATTAGAAGATTATAAAATATGACAAAAATATGCGGTATCTATTACTATATTTATTTAAAATTACTCCATATTTTAATACAACTCGAGGTATGGACATCATACTAAAAATCATTCTTGAAGTCACATGGCTTTTTCAGCTAATAAATATGTGATAGTTTTTCATGTTCCACAAAATGATTATGATTTTTAAGTGAAAAGCTCAAGAATCATGGATGAAGGACTTAAACAAATAGAGATTCATATAGATATGACATGTAACAAGCTTTTTCTGAGGTAATGTTTTCTGATAGAGTTAAAGGGGACATGGATTTGAGGACCTCAAGTTTACCCCAATATTCTATTAAAGAAGCTTGAAAAAAAGCAAAACACAAGTTTTAAGTATAAAATAGTGAGTTTAAGCTATAATATGATTTATAAGACATATTGAAAGATGTTACTTAAACATTTTTAACGTGATGTAACATGTTTAATCTAGAACACTGACTTTATCCTCTAATATCTAATAACAGAAATGTAAAAATATCCATTTTAACAGTCAAGCAGTGCATGTACAGAAATATAAAAGAAAAATAACCTAAATATGTATTAAGTGTATACTTATTGCATAGATTTTTACAGTTCATGGAGGGGCAATCATAAAACTTTGAAGAATACTTTTAGTAAATTAATATTTTAAATTTAGCATTATTATCTACTCACATCCTAACCTTGAGAAAAATAATCAACTATGCTTCATTTTCTTTTACTTATATGTAGCACAGAATAACATGCTAACTTTTGAACAGAATATTGGGAGGACTTCAGTGGAAGCACTATTCTGTATTGTATTTTTATTGTAGTGAAGATTTTCCTTCCATATTTTTCCTATTACAAGAAATATAAAGAGTTTTTTTTTTTCTGGTCCCCTATATACTCAACCTCCCGTTCTATTTTCAAAAGAAACCAAGCTTTCTATATACCATATAGTTGATCCATTTTTTAAAAAAGTGCAAGATTCAAGGAGGTTTTAGGAAATTTACCAAGTTGTGTAACCATCACTACAAATGGCTTTTAGTGCATTTTCATCCCACCCATATGATCCCTCATGTACATATACTGTTGACAGGTGCACACACATATGTGCCTACCCCAGGCAACCAATTTACCCATATGTTTGCCTCTTCTGGACATATCATATAAATGAAATCAATAATATGTGGCCTGTTATTTATGGCTTTTTCCACAGTGCACTGCATAATATCTTGCAGGTTCACCCATGTTGTGTCATAAATACATGTTTTTTTCCCTTTTAATTGCTGAATAATATTCTACTGTATGCATATGGTTCATGTTATACATGCATTCATCGGTTCATGGACATTGTGTTTTTTTTTTCTGTTATAAATAATGCTGCTATGAACATCCCTGTATACGTTTTGTTTCAACATACATTTTCCAATATCTATAATTTTAAGAATTGAAACTAAGATTGGAAAAAGAACTTTGGAATATATACAATTTTATAATGACTCAACAAAAACCAAAAATGTCAGACTCTTCATTGTGAAACTTAGGAAAGCTGTTTAAATATTATCTCTTACATGTGTTAATAATAAATGCATTTTTATTAAGAGAATTGAGGAAATATGTTATATACTATATCTAATATCCAATCATAAATTTCCATATTTTATTCTTGAGGCAACATTCTTTTTTTTTTTAACCACAAAACATCTGCTCTGAATGGCAGTGGAAAATGTGTAAAGTAATTTTTTTATATCGGCAATGGTCATATAAATAAATCACTTTGCCAAACCAAATTGATTTATGCAGTTAAGATGAATGAAATAAATTCAACTGATTCAATTTAGAAAATTTTAAGCCATATGGGAATTCCACAAATTGTATGAACACACATAAATACAAATTTTTCTTCTGTATTTTAAAAAATCTCATAACTGACCCTGACCAGTGTGGCTCAGTTGGTTGGGCATGGTTCCACATAGCAAAAGGTCAACAGTTCAATTCCCAGTCAGGGCACATGTCTGGATTATCGGTTTGGTCCCTGGTTGGGGCGGGTGCAAGAGGCATTTGAATGATGTTTCTCCCTCACATCAGTGATTCCCTCTCTTTCTCCCTCCTGTTCCCTCTTTCTAAAAATAAATAAATAAAATCTTTAAAATCTCATAACTGGCTTAATTTATTCAAGCCTTCTAACACCTTTATGGAGCCTAGACCTATTCTAGGTGCTGGTGATTACTTTGCTGTATATAGTAAGATTTCATTATTTTTTGTTATATTCAGTGAAATAAATCAAAGACAAAAACTGTATGATAGTACTTATATGTGAAATCCAAAAAACCAAACAAACAAAACAGAAAGAAGCTCAGAGATACAGAGAACAAAATAATGCTTGACAGATGGGGTTGGGGGTCGGGAGGTTGGTAAAAGATTTGAAGGGATTAAATAAGAATTGGTAGTTCCAAACTGTCACCAGGATGTGAAGTACAGCATAAGGTATAGAGTCAATAGTTTTCTAAAAACTCTGTATGGTGCCAAGTGGGTCCTACACTTATTGGGGGGATCACTTTGTAAGTTGTATAAATATCTATGC
The DNA here is from genome assembly GCA_004026545.1 of Mormoops blainvillei. Classification (NCBI taxonomy): domain Eukaryota; kingdom Metazoa; phylum Chordata; class Mammalia; order Chiroptera; family Mormoopidae; genus Mormoops; species Mormoops blainvillei. Next base: position 30,276 of record PVJD01007429.1, read on the forward strand.
TGTATATCTGAAACATATAATATTGAATGTCAATTGTAATTGAAAAATTAAAAAAAAAGAATTGAGTTAATTGGGTCTAAGTGTGCTGTTTGAGAAGATATGATTTCAGCACTGAGGAAGAAATTTCTGCCTGCAAAACTCTCATTGTGAAGTTCGAAACTTCTGTATTATACACAAAAATTTTATTACTGTCCAAATCTAAAGTTTACTTCACAACTAAATTACTATTTTTCAAGTTCACTGAATTTATCAGTTCATATTATAATTAAAAGTGAATTTGTTGTCTTCAGAAAATGTTCCTCCTCATCTCCCTGATCTCACTAGTAGATGTAATGCTGGCACTTTTATCAAATACTGTCACTGCTAGAAATTGGTAGGTTTCATAGAGACACTGCCACTGGGGGTGAAGACCATTCCGTGTCACAATGTTTAGGGAAAATGGGTAAAATATCTTTAAAAAATAAAGCAGTAGTCTTACTTCCAAACACTACTAAATTATAGCTTAGCTTAGGAACATTGAGTACTAATATTGATGAAATATCTAGAAAAATTTACAACTTCAAACTCAGAAGAGTGTATTCTTTCTTCATGAAGGAAAAGTATATACTCATTAGTAGCATCAGTGCAGCTGGTAAGTTACTGCCAAGCTACATTTTTATTTTTTGCTTTGATTTCTGAGTTGGCTGGGACAGTTTTTTTCAACCCTACTTGCTTGTTATTAATTCTCAAAATCTTTCAGTGATGGATGGAGCATATGCAATATTGCTGAGGCACCATTACACACACTTCTTATTGAGACTCTTCGGCTTTTGATAAAGTGAAATTTTTGGAGTCTAGTAGAATTGAATCAATCAAGGTGCATGTTCATTCCTGAATGCAAAAGACATGTTCCTGGAAAGCTAAAAGTGGTAAAGCTTAGCAGATAAGAACATGCATTATGGAGCCATAGTTCCTGATTTGTTATTTATTAATTACTTGAGAGTTAGACACAAATTACCCAGGTTTCCTACTTCTCAAATGGTGATAATAACTGCACAGAAATTCTTTGAAAATCTAATGAGATAATTCTAAAGGGCTGGTTAGACCATATAAAATTTTGTTCTAATCAAGGTACTTTGAGAAAGGGAGCTATCAATAATTATGCTAGGATAACACACATAAAATAAGATTTCCTGAACACTCCATGTAACACTCACTTAGTACAGGGTTGACATCTAGTAAGCGTTAACACCAGCACAGATTCACCTGACATGTAAAGATCAAATCCTTTTAAAATATTTTGATCTAAAAGAAATTAATCAAAATGTAACCCAATCATAGTCTATGGTGCTTCACTCACAGGTATAGATATCAAGTAATCGTTTATTCATGGAAGCCATGCTTCGCTTTGCCTACCCCAAGATGTAGAGTAGATACTGTAGAGAGAGCAATGATGAGATAGCCCCTTGGAACATACTTCCAAGAAATAAAGTCAAAAGACAACAAAATCATTTCTACAATTTAAAAGAAAGATGTAACCAATTATTTAAGTCTACTTCTATAGCAGAATTTCCAAACGAAGCTTGGCTTACATCTCTATTATTGCTCTAAGTGACTTCCCCTCTGCTCCTGGCTTCTTTTCTACTTTTTCCATCAAGGTTGGAATTGAACTATAGAGATATGCGGGGGTAGCTGGCCAAGAACCTACTGTGTCTGAAGAACTAGGACTCACATGTTAGTAAAGATAGTTTTACATTTATACATAACCCCAAATCTCAATGCCTTAAAACATATACCTACTCTTTACTCATGGAAAATTTTGCTACTGGCTAGACATAATTCTAGAAAAGTTTCCAAAGGGTGACTCAGTGATCCATTTCTACACAGGCCTTCATAGGTATTGCCAAAAAAGGAAGAGGGGTGCTAGAAGGTTGAAAATTAGTTTTAGTCCAGATATGGTTCATATCACTTCTCATACCTCTTTGGCGCTTGGTAGAGTGCCAATGTGAGGGAGCATATATTTATTTAATAAGCAGATGACGTAATAAGATACCTCATCTACATGATTCTGCAAGTTTCTCAAATGACTTTGAAAGTGATTTAAGAAATTATCATATAGAGCAGCGGTCCCCAACCATTTGGGCACTGGGGACAGGTTTTGTGGAAGACAGCTTTTCCGCAGACCGGTTGCGGGTGGGGGTGGTTTCGGGATGATTCTATAGTGGGATGGCATTCCAGCTCACCTCCTGCTGTGCGGCCCAGCTCCTAAGTGGCCCAGCCCAGCACCTGTCCTTGGCCCAGAACTGGGGGACCCCTGGCATAGACCATATGCTAACAGCCTAGGACAAGAGCAGAAACTGAGGTAAAGGGTGATGGTGAGAATTTCAAAAGATGTGTATTATTAAAAAAGTGAAAAAGAATTCAAAAAAATTATCGGTACTACTTAAAGGAGAGCTCTTCCCCAATATTAGTTCGATAATATAAAATAGAAATTATAATGGGTCATTTAAAAAGATTCAGAAACTTGAAGTACATAAGGTTCCCAAATCCTTGACTAATTTTCTAGGTCAATAATGTAATTTCATGCTTCTGACGCTTCATTTTCAAAACTACATTGAAGCATTCCCTTTTGTAAGCTCACTTTTTTTAGATTCAAGTCCATTTAGAAATGCCTCATGAGTGCCAGAAAATAGAGGATTTTTTTCATATAAAGGACAATATTTATCTTCATAGGAAAACAAAATTTGCACATTTAAAGAACGTCTTTGGCATCTCTGATGGAGCCAAACATTGCACTCATGGAGAAAAACTTCCTATCTTCATTTCCTGTTCTCTGACAACCTGAGAACATATCATTTAATTTGGCTTTCCAGCAGCAGTCTACCGCTCTTAAGTACAGAACCTCAAGTGTACAGAAAGATTTTGAAGCCAGCCTCGAAAAATAAACACAGAAGATGTATGCGTCTGTGTGTGGGTTGTGTGTGTGTAGGTGTGCTGTTTGGAAGATAATGACAAGAGAGGTAAACAAGACAAGAGACAGTTTTATTTCAAACCTTCAAGCCTAGGTAAAATAAATTAGTTTTTGTGGAAATGGGGTGGGGAAAATGTGAATTGGTTCCAACTCCTGGTAACTCTCTGATTGAGTGATGTCCCCGATATCCTGTCCTCAAAAGCCCTGCCCAGTTCCTGTAGACTGATGCCTATGGCTTTTTGCAAGGAGCCAATCCATCTTCCTTTCTTTTCTGCCACCTTCTCTCTTTTCCAGCATTACTGTCTTTTCCCAGGAATCCACCTTCTCATGATGTTTCTGAAGTTGGGCAGCTTCAGTTTTTGACATTTTTATCACTCTGAATTTTGTTTATATAAGAGAAATGGTGTGAATTTTAAAGAATAAACAATATGTGATGATGTCATTATTAGTACCTTAACTTAATATTAAAATGAACATCTTTTCAATAAAACTGAACTGCACTTAAATAAGAATATAGCACGATAAATTACCTCAGAGCATAAATGGTGTTTTCTCCTCAATTCAAGGCAAAAATGTGTTAAGAAAATATATATTTATTTTGATGCTTGCCAGTTAAAAAACACATACTTAAAACTTAAAACCAAGATGCTTGCTTTGAACAATTCTGTAAAGTCTGAATTTACAAGGTGGACATGAATTATTTAAAAATAAACAAAATTCTTATGCCACAGAAATAAAAATAAAATAAAATAGTTCAGAAGATGATAGACGGCTCTGGTGCAAATCAATATCCACAGGGAAACGGCAGTAGTGTTATTGTGCCACCAGATATTCATAATGACTACAGATGGTCCCCGACTTAATGATGGTTCTACTTAAATTTTTTGACTTTACAATGGAGTGAAAGTAATATGCAGTCAACAGAAACTGTACTTGGGATTTTGTGTTTTGATCTTTTCCTGGCTACTAATAGGCAGCACAATCCACTTTGGTGATGCAGTGGCGGTGAGTCAGATCTCTAGTTGGCCACACGATCATGAATGCAAACAGCAGACACTCTACAGCGTACTGTGTCACTAGGAGTTTTTGGATACTGTGTTTTGAGTTTTTGCCTTCCATCACATCGAAAAAATGCCCACCTGTGTGCCAGGGTGCTTTCAGTTGTGTACATTAATGATGAATACTCATACAGCCATTCTGTTTTATACATACAGTATAGCAGCCCATAAATTATTTACAAGAAGTATTTGGCACTTTATTATAAAACAGGCTTCCTATTAGATGATGTTGCCCAGCTGTGGGCTAATGTATGTAAGTGTGTTCTGAGTGTGTTTAGTGTTGGCTAGGCTAAGCCATGATGTTCAGTATTAGGTGTATTAAATGCGTGTTTAACTTATGACATTTTCAATTTACAATGGGTTTATTGGGATGTAAGCCCATTGTAAGTGAAGGAGCACCTGTATATAGAATTTTCTTCAATTTGGTGACACTGCTATTATTATTCTAGAAAAGGCATATGTGTACAATATTTATGATTATGCATAAATGTGTATTCAATATAGTATATATTATTTTATAAACAGTTAAATAGAAAATGTATTTTGAACAAAGTTTATATTAAAACCCAGAGACCTTAAAAAACTTTCATAAACGGCACCCACAGAAACACACTCTGAGTGAAATTATTCAGTTTGATAGGAACAATACACATCCAATATTATACATGTATCAAATTAGGAGGCTTAGTGCAATGTCAAGTACATTGCTGCATATCTTTGTATTTTAAAAATAAATGTAATGAGTTCCAACAATATTTGTCTTTGGTTTTCTGTTTAAATGTCATATTTCACAGAAAGGCCTCATGCTGTAGGATTTACTATATATACATTTGAAAGGACATATTTTGGACATACATACACCATTCCAGCAATTTCATGAGTGTAGCTGGGAAAGTCTGATATTGGGCAAGTGGATGTTAATATTCTATTCAAAGGCTCTGCCATCCACCATCCATAAATGTACACTGTTCCCCATGGGAGACTGCTCACTGACCATAACTGAATAAATAATAGAGAATCATCCAGGTAAAAAGCTTCTCTTAAGTAATAAGGGAAAATAAGGTCAAGAAGAGGTGAAACTCAGAAAATCCAACAATTTGTAATGAGGGAGAAATAACAAATTTTGAAAATATCATCCGTGTGATTTTTATCAGTTGAAATGACTCAGCTGTCCCGTGGATTTCCTCAATGCTTTTATTTACTGAGGACATGTCAAGTTTTATATGTACCCACTCTGACAGTCACAAAATGATCAGACCCTTGAATAAAAACTACAAGCATGACTCAAGGTCGAGAACAATAAACAAAAAAGATTAGAATCAATTCAAATATGTAAAAAAATCTGTTATTTTCCTAAAACTGCATATCCAAATTAATTTGCATAGTGGGACCCAGTCATGAAAAGAAATGGATCAGTTGAAGAGAAAAACAACATAGGCCACAAAAAAATAAAAAGTTACCCCTTATATACAACCCCAATCACATGTAGAGAGAGAAGGGAGGAGGAGGAGGGAAGAAATGTTAATTCATAGTACACTCATTTTACTTCTTATTTCAGCACAGTTTTCATATTCTCACACTAAAGTAAATTAACTTTCATGTTGAATTCCATTTAATTAAATTTTTTTTCTGTGTTCTGGCTTACAGCCTCAACTAAATAAAAGAGGAAAAAACCCCAGCTGAACCATGGAAAATCCTAAATGGCAACGCTGCAGCATTTCTCCATGTTCATTAATTTCTATGCATTTTGTGTGGGATGAGGCCTTTGCAAAGAACAGTGGTATTAATAAACACAGGTAGGCAGAAAGTATCCCAATGGCATACGTTCATGAATCCAAAATTTAAAGTTAATTATCATATTCAATACTCATATAAATGAAGAAAAAACATTTTGGAGTGAAAATTGGATGAGAAGGTTGTTTTTTTTCCTGTTTTAGATGTTTCATCTCATATTTCTTTGCCTTTTAAAGGAACAATGATGGAAAATCAAGGGTTTTAAAAAAATCTTGTTTTCATATCAGGAGTTAATGTTTGCTATACTAATGTATGTTGGGTGGGACCACAAGTAATTTTCATGGCCTACATACCAGTGTTCTAATTAAAATACTAACATGAGACTTCACCTATTACCCATTCTGATTTAAAGGCAATAATAACTGAAGTGCATTATCCTGGCTTTGGGGAGGGAATGAGAAAATCTCACACTTTTTGCAAACCAAAATATCAATACAGTGGAAACGAGGGGGATCTAAAAATTGCTGAGGCAAGGAGAGGTTGCCAAGATGGGTTAATGTAAAGGGTTAGAAACCGATGAAAGGAAAGCCTATTAGAAGGAAAAGCAGTGATTTACTCATTTGTCCAGACATAGACTCAGGGATGTTGCACCTAAGGAAAATGAAGCCACAGGAGTTACAGTTCAGGGGCAGAACCTTAATCATAACAGAAATAGGGAAGTTGGAATCAGAGTCCTATATCTGGAGGTACTGGTGCGAAAAACGAAGAGAACAAAAACACGAGACAAGGAAGAAGAAAAGTGCAAAGGGGCAGCGTGTGAGAAGGGCCTGGGGCCTGCACAGGGCACCAAGAGCAGGAACCACACCGCAGACACCTGGGACAATGTCAACGTGAACAGAATGAGAATGATATGATTCTCTGCATGCTGCGACGTTAAGGAAATAAAACACCCATGTTTCAAATCCCCCTACTTTCAGACAAAATAGGTCATACATTTTGATGCAAGGAAGCACTAATTTAAAAGATTAAAACAAAAATTGATCATCAAGAGCCAATTTTTGTACTAAAAGAAAGTTTTCAACAAGATAAGATGGGGATCTCTTTTCTGTCCAGGTCATAGGTGTCACGAGATGATCCTTGACTCCTGGTAAACGTTTGATTTAAATAGCAATATTAGAGTCACTCTCCATATTTCCAAGTCTCTGAGTGGTACAGCATACTAATATTTGATTCAGTGTTATACTCCTCTTACCATGGGCGGAGATTTATGGAGCATGTTTTCCAGAAAACAGAATATGGCAGCAAGATATTCTGTTGACTATACTGATTTTTTTTTTTTTTTTACTGTGATACAGTTCATGACATCCACCTTCTTCAGGTCAATACATATTGTTGTGCTGACATTTCAAAAACATTTCTATTGTCTAGCACGTCTTTGAATATGTGTCTTCAGGGAACAGGAATCAGCAGGCAGAAGTGTGTAGCTTTCGTAGCATTTAGGGCCAAGTTGAGCAGGACATGTTAGGTGGCACCACAACTGATTTCTAGGGCAGGACATTAAATAAGCAGCAAGAGTGTCAGTTACTCCTTTTTCTTAACCAGAGGTCTTCAAAATCCAGAAAAACAAATGGCCGTGGTATTTATTGTCTACATACTAGTAAAGTGGAAGTATATATGCATTCTTATAAGTCCCATGTGTGTGTTTTGTATGCATGCATATGGTTTAAGAAAGATATAAAGATATGGACATTTTAAACATCTATACTAAAATATATGAAAGCATCATTCTTAGTTTATAGGATTTGATAAATCATTGTGCATAATAGAGGTTTCATTTGAACCTAGTAAGAGAGCTCTGACTCCAGTGACTTAAGTAACAGATTGCTTACATACATATATTTGGCTGCATGTATATACATATAAATATGTATGTAGGTGCGTATTTATACACACACACTGGATCGTGTATATGCATTTTTGTTCTGGGTTATCTATATGCATGTAAGTGTGTATACACTGCTTAAAAAACTAATCTGCAATAGAGATAATCTAAAAATTGGAGAGATAAAGATTATATTTAAGCAGCATTAACAATGACAAGATAATGAGGGAATAAACACAGGTTCATATTAGGTCTACAGGGTATACGATGAAGAGAAGGAGAGGAGAAAAAAGGTTTGGGAAGTGAAGATTATTGTCTAGGTTTCTGTATCATTTATTACATCTTCCTCTTGTCTCTAGTGTGATATACTTCTTTTTGTGCAATGAAAGCAAAAGGTTCCGTATCCAGCATCCCAGAGGTAAGTAAAATGGTGATTCCATTACAAATAAGAAAGATAGATTCCCTTCATGAGAAATCAATTCTCTAAACTCACTTTATATGGATTTCTCTCATCCTACAAGTGAAATGTGGGATGTAGAGAAAAATGTGAAATGACATAGGGGCCTTGTCAGGTCATTCCTGGAAAGGGTTGGAGCTATTAATAGGGTCTTCTGGGAGTTGATTTAGTATTACCTAAAAGTGGAAGAGCAAAGTAGATGAAGGTTATCGAGATGATAAAAGGAAAATCAGGCCTTTAATCCTTGCAAGGTGTGTGTGTCACTGGCTTTTTCCTGGAAAGGCCTGCATTCCTTTGAGTTTAAGGATATTTACCGCCACCCCACCCCACCCTTTTTCTTTTCTCTCTCAGAGAGCTCCTGAGAATTATAACATGCAAAGCCAAGGATTAGTGAGAGGTCCCGGAATTTATTTTGATTCTGCCCCTGGTTTTCTGAAGGTTTCTCTCGTTCCTTTATGCACATACCCGTCTTTCTCATCTTCCAATCTTTAATATATTATTGTCCTCTAGCTATAAAACTAAAAAACTTACATGATATGCATGGTTTCTTATCTTCCCCAAATTTTCATTTGACTCCTCTCCTCACTTACCCAGACGCTTGTCTTCTATGGACTCCCGCTCTAGCCGTAGTGCTCTCAAAGCCCAAACCAACACCAACTTTTCTCATTTCCTTTTCCATCTCCGGCTACTTGACTGTCGTGTAAATTCCTATGGCTCATGCTACACACTTAACAAATGTTTATTGAATAAACTAAACAAATTACTCATTTAAATTTAACCAAAAGTCATAAGAATAAATCACCTAATAGGTTATAGTATAGCTACTATCCAAGTTAGCCCACAGATATCCTCAGCTTTTGATATTCACCTGTGTATAGATCCCTATTAAACGAGAATTGGTCTGTGTGACCAACAGGATATCACAAAAACAATGGGAGGTCATATTTGAGATTACGTTATTAAAAAAAAGACTGCAGCTTCCTACCTCGTTATTCTCTCTTTTTCTTTTCCTCTTTCTTTCTCTTTTTCTTTCTTTTCCACTTTTTCTCTCATGCCTTGCTCTTGGGTAAATAATGAGTTAAGTAACCTTATAAAAAGGCCCATCTGGCAAGAACAGATGTCTCCTGTAAAAATGCACATGAGTGGCCTTGGAGCCAATCCTCCAATCCCAGTTAAGCCTTCAGAGAATGTTTGACATCTGGATTTAGAATTATAAGACAACCATGAAAGAGGCCAAAGTATGAAATTCTGTAAGTCACAAACACATGTTAAGAAATGTGTCTTCAGATTTAAGACTAAGTATTTTCCCACTGACATCCTCGGTCCCACCTAGTAGTGAGAGTTAGAGACAATGCAATAAACAGTTGTGCCTCAGTAAATTAACTGCTACAAAACGTCCTGTGTAGGAACACCACATAAAACCTTTCCAAACCCGTGCTTCTCTGTTATTGGTAAAAAATGAATTCAGCCCTGACTGGTGTGGCTCAGTCGGTTGCATATCCTGCAAAGTGAAAGGTCACTTGTTTCCACTGCTGGTCAGGGTACATGCCTAGGTTATGGATTTGGTCCCCAGTTGGGGCACGTTGGAGAGGCAACCAATCAATGTTTCTCTCTCACATCAATGTTTCTCTCCCTCTCTTTCTCCTTCTCTTCCCCTCTCTATAAAATATAAATAAATAAATATTTTTAACAGTTGTATTGTGCATTATAATAAGAATTGTTCTAACATTACTATACTTGAAAAGTATACTGACATTTATATTTTTCATATCTTTATTCAAGTCATGTTTGATTTTCCACTTTGCCCTTGCAAACAGTGTTTCCAATCAAAGAAAACATATCTGTGTTTCTAAATCTCCTTTGTTTTTCGTTTTTTTTGTTCTTTTATTTTGTTGTTTTTGATTTCTCATTTCCAAGGTATGTTGTCAGTGATCCAGGCTCATAGCCATGGCCTAAGAGCATTGATTTAAACTAGGGGAAAACAAGCAGTGGAAAAAAGAACAGTCCACGCCTCTTCACAGCCTACAGGACGGACTGAGCTCTTGATTCTCCAGTGGGCTCACATAATGAGTCAGCAAGACTTTCGCTGAAGGCAGACACCAAGCACTCCTACGGCTAGGGGCGAGGGAAGGACAGTGCTTCCATTTTCTCCATACAAACAAGTATTTGTAATGCAGAAGTGGGTGTCTTAGATGTCTAGACAACTCCTGCCAGGAAAACAAAACCAATCAATTAGGTCTGGGACAGGGCAAACTTAGAACTATGTGAAGTATAAGCACAAACCGCCCATCTGAATGAAGGACAGACAGAATTGTTCCGAGCTTTACTCAATGTAAATTTTCTTTGTATTTCAAGCCAGTTCCCTCAAATCTTTTCTATTTGATAAAAGTCCTCCGACCCAGCACCCGCTCAGCCTGACTTGAACTTCTGACCTTAGTGCTGTGCCTCAGTGGAGTGCTACAGTGTTCCTTTGTGGTAAGGTTCAAGCCTCGCCAACCTTGACCTTCAATAAAGGGGAGGATAAAGTGTCCTCCACAGATAGCATAATCCTAGCTACACAAAACTTTCAAGAAATTTCTCTGCAAACCTCGGTGCCAGTCATGGAGCCTTGCATATATCAAGTAAGTGATTGATTGCCAGCATAGTATGACCATACGGCCTTTTGCAGAGTTGACACTCTATTATTAAGTGAAAATCTGTGACTTCTCTTTTGGGGTAATATAGGCATTGGGGAAGAAAGCAACCCAAAGTGGTCATCAATAATCCCCAAACACCTTGAAATATTATGGTTAGAATTCAAATTGTAATAATGTAAGTCATCAAAGAGACGCACCTATCATATAGTCACCTTTCAAAAAGGATCTAGTATAACATTTTGGAGGTTCTTGTTCATTAGGGTAAGTGTTGCTTTATAATCTTTCTATAAGTTTTTTTTTTTAATCCACTAATTACTTTGCCTCCGGAAAAGGGAGTTATCAGAATCTCTATAATATGTCTTATTTTATCCTTGTCAGTGGTTTTTATCATCACATATTGTATATGAGAATGTGCACAATATTTTCTAGTTTAATTAAGATACATGCCTCTAGTTAACAAAGGAGAATGATAAAAGTGAGAAACAAGGCTTAAATGCCTTGATCCAGAATTCTGTGCTTTGTGTTTTTCTGGAAACAAGTCCAGGAACCTAGTTCCCCTGTGTTTTAGATCTACACGGTGTGTTCACAATTAAATTCTCCTTAAGCCCTGGCTGAATTATCGGTTCGTTAGTTATGTCATCCCGATACACTAAGGTTGAAACCAGGTTAGGGCACATGTAAGAAGCAACCAATGAATGCATAAATAACTAGAGCAAGATATTGATGTTTCTCTCTCTCTCCCCCCACCTCTAAAAAAATCAATTAAAAATTCTCCTTAAAACACTGCCTGGTTTCCCCATGTATGTCAACCTCATTGTTCTTTAATCCATGTCTCTACCATGAAAGGTATAACTTTAAAAGCAGAGAAAATAACTGGAGAAAATAACTGGAAAATACAGATGGAAGGAAATGTGAGAAAGAGGGACTTTTGCTTTACATTCCGGAGTGTGTGTGTGTGTGTGAGAGAGAGAGAGAGAGAGAAGCCTAAAACTATTAATAAAATCAAATTTATTTATTTTCTTTTGAGTAGCTTGAAGTCTATGCCTGAAAAGATTGCCAAATGCAGCTTTTAGTTTGTAATATACTAAATAATCCATGTTTACTAAAGACTCTGAAAAAGAACACAGAAGTTTGAAGAGTTGCTTGGGGCCAAGAACATGAGTAATTTGTCAGAGCCTGTTTTTAATGTGTATCTGTGCTTTCTAATGGATTTATTACTAGGGAAATTAGTTAGAGGGGAAGACTTATTGAATTTCACAAAAACATGAGTATAATTTAATGTATTATTTGCTAACTTTATTAAGAAGTGGAAATTATTGAATTGTTCAAGTTTTCCAAAGGTTAATATACTCTCTCAAGGCTGATAAAAAGTTATTATTCTTTCATTTCATCATTGGGATAATTTATGGCAGAGAACCTAAATAGATCTTTTTCCAAAATGGAAATACATATAGCCAACAGACAAATGGCAGGGCGCTCAACATTACTACTCATCAGGGAAATTCAAATCAAAACCACAATGAAATACCAATTCACACCAGCCAGAATGGCTTTCATAAAAAGAAATCAAGAAATGAGTGCTGGAGAGGAGGTAGAGGAAAGAGAAACCTTATACACCGTTGGTAGGATTGCAACTTGGTGCAACCACTATAGAAAGCAGTATGGAGATTCGTCAAAAAATAAAAATAAAAATAAAGTTTCCATGAGATCTAGAAATTTCACTTCTGAACATTTACCTGAGGAAATAATAAAATAGTAATTAAAAAACATATATATGTACTCCTGTGTTTACTGCACCATTACATACAATAGCCATGCTATGGAAGAAACCTAGGTTTCCATCAATAGATGAATAGAAAAAGATTGGTGCTTATATACAATGGAATACTACTTAGTAATAAAAAATAATGAAATCTTGCCATTTGAGACAACATGGATGGACCTAGAGGATATTATGCTAAGTGAAATAAGTCAGACAGAGAAAGACAATTACCTTATGATTTCACTAATATGTGGATTCTAAATAACAAAACAAATTAAGAAATAAAACAGAAGAGAAGCAGATCACTGTATAGAGAGAACAATGATTGTTGCCAAAGGGGAGGGTATGTGAGGATGGGTTAAATTAAAAATAAAAGTTTTTACTTTTCTACATCATTACTTTGATTATTTAAGGCTGTGATAGGCTAAGAGTTTTATTTTCTTTTTGATCATTATTTGTAGAATGTGGAAAGTGGTGAAGAGATTTCCAGAGTAAAAATAATAAGTTATTATTTGGGGTGCCAAGCACTGTGCTATACTATAAAATGATTTATGCTTAATTTTAAATTATTTTATTTTCCTCTGTGTGTGAATATGTGCTAAACAAAGCTCCAAGTACATGTTATAAGCATTTAATCATCACAGCAACCTGTGGAGTAGGTACTAGTGTTACACCCATTTTACTGACAAAGAAATTGAGAATTGGAGATGTTAAACTAAACAATGTCACTTCCCTTGTCAGCATCAAAGATGGAAGGAAACATCAGCTCTTTAGAAATCCCAACTCTCCTTAGCACTAGTGTGTCCATCACTGACTAACGGGCTGTGATAATCTAGTCTGTTAAATACATAAAACTGAACTGATGAAGTTAGCTTGTCTTGCTCAGTAATATAAATACCCAGATTCAGAATTGTAACTGAACAGAAATGGTTCATACTATTATGTGTGTTATCAAAACATAATTTATTTTAAAATAGTGGTATTTGTCATAGGAAGTTAGAAAAAGGCCAAATTTCTCTCATTTAATTTTGTCAAAGATCAGCCTAATCTGGGATGTAAACTTTGGAAGAAATGTCAAAGGTACCACACTAGGAAGGAATTTAGAATAATGTTTTCAATGATTAGATTTAAAAGCTCGCCCTCCTCCGTATTAGCTTTCTGTAAATATATCTGACTGGTAAGTACATAGGAGAAAACATCTGTGAAGGATTCAGAAGCAGCATTTTAAGAAAAAGAGAAAGACAAGGAGAAGGGAAAGAGGAAAAAGAATGAAGAGGTGGAGGAAGTGGAGAAGGAAAGGAGGAGTAGTGATACCAAACAGCTGAGTGTAGACATAAAGCCACTATTGCCTGATACTTATTTGCCTAGAGGGAATCTAGCAACTTCACAGAGAACCTGCTTCAGGTTACTGACCACAGCCAGTGGCCATAATAAGCATTTTGAGTATAAATTATGTCTTTGTTGGATTTTATGTGTTTAGAAATAGAACTGGGCTAGTGTTGGCAGCTTTGCAAACATTTAAGACAGAGACAGGCCAGCTCAGCAGTAACTGGGCTAAATATCAAGAACACTAAGTATGACATGACACAGCTTATGCATCTCTCCATTATTTTTCTCAGTTTACTGTATTTTCTTTCTTTTGTTCCTGGAATAACATTAATATCTTTGCTGCCTGTGCCTAAATCTTCTAAGAACATTCACAGATTATGGTTTATACTTGCCAAAGCACTACAAGATAAAGATGTGTCCAATCAAATTAAGAAAATAGAAATAAGCTACTGTAAGGGTTGGTTTCATAGCAAGGTGAAATAACTTTTGCTCTGGGAAGATGCCATTCAGACCGCATCAACTAGTAAGCTAATGATCCAAAGATTTTTTGTTTTTAACGTCACAGGCTTCAATTCTGACATGTAGTTAGGGCATACTAATTTATATTTAGATGTTGGGTGACATAAACAGTTTCTCTGTATGGATGTGCATGAAGCTTGGTCTTGTGAGTACCATGAAAAAAAATAGCACAGTGACAATAGTCTCCTCACTATATTACCATTATACCATTAAATGTTATCCTGACTTCTGAGGCATGTGTTACCACAGCCAGTTGGGATAAAATTATGTGGGTACCTTTTTTTTCATTTTATTTTCCATGTGCATTTATGGAGAATTTTAAAGCACTCATTATTTGAAATAATAATAAGAGATTTTAAAAAATGGGGTATATCTGCTAAACCCCAAAATCAATGTTGATATACTCAGCCTTTAAACACTGAAAATAGTAAAGATTAAAAAGCACTGGAAAAATTCTTTTAAATATAAGTATGAAATGTATCCATATCTTACTATAGATCTATCATATACATCATATATACTCAAAAGCTGTATATATACATGTATCTTTTATATATACTCAAAAGCTACAATATATGTAAAATATACTAAATATATAACATATAATATACATATATTATACCTTATATATCTAGCATTTTGATTAAAAGTCCATAAATGTTGAGAATCAAGAGAAAGTGGAGATGAAAATGAAGACATTTTTGCATTAAACTAAGTTGCCAGCACTTCAAAATTGACCAAATTAAATTTACGTGAAATTTATATCTTATAGTGCCATAGGTTGTTTTTGAGAAAACCATGCAACAGGTACTCTAGCAGGTGGTCTACAGACTAGGGCACCTTGCCCAGCTTGAGGTGATTGTTTTTAGATCGAAGACTTAATCCAGTCTTTTCACATACATTTTTTTCCATTAAGCAAATAGTTTTCATGAGCTTTACCCAAGAAGTTCAAGGTTTAGATAACATTTGTTACGTAAAATATGTTAAATATATTTGGGCTACTTATGGATTTTGTCCTTATTAAGAGACAACAAAAAAATTGAACTTAGTGCTTCAATATTTACATAACTAACTGTATCTAATTTCTTGCAATTCACAAACATAGTGATTATTTCTTACATTCTTTTTTACAATTTCAGTTCTTACTTTCCTATCATCTTTGTAGACTTGCACATATAATTCCTAAGGAAAAAAACATACTGAAATATTACTGTAACAGAACCCTAATTACATGTAGGATGCTATAGGTCTTTTAGGGAAAAAAGACTCATGAGAATATCTTTTTCATTATGTAAGTAATCATTCACCAAATGGATTAAGCGGACATAAATAACTCCTTTACTTACCACATCTATGCTCAGGGTGCAGTGTAAAGGGGGAAAATACCCAGGGTGAAGACAAGACTAGCTAACAGTAAATGGCAAGTTTAGTTATACACAAAGTGAATGAGATCCGCAAGGCATTCAAAACTTTCAGAGGCATCAGTAACACTTATTTGAAAGGCACTATATGTAGCAATACTGAAATTACTGTGACTGAAAATTATAGGTGAAACAACAACAATGAATAAAAATGGATTGATAAAACATTCAATCTAAAATTTGAAACCCTAGATTAGGGGCCGCCTCACCTCCTACAGAGTCAGTGTCCTGGCAGACACTGGCCAAAATGTGGAGCTTACATCATTATCCATAATCTTACTAGTGTTAAAGGACTCCAGAACTTTGTCTGTATGAGGCAGGCCCATGAGGCCCTTTTCAGAGAGAGAGAGCACATTCCTCCTTGAGACACATTCATTATGTACAATGGCATATGCCTTCTCACACCTGCCCTCCCCATAGCCAGGGCACACAGTCATCAATGAGGAGTTCCCCACCTTAGTGAGAACAAACTCTTTACGCAGTTATTTAGGGTCTTCTAGGATTACAAAACCTCATACCACACATGGATTAGACATCAATACGGTCATTGGCAGTGCAACATACCTACAATAAAAGGGATTATGGGAAAATTAATCTGGAAAATAAATGCTACATTTCCTGATTACAATGACCTATTTTGATTACTCTGTATCATTTTATTTCACACACATCTCATATAGCTGCCATGAAGGAGAAAGATATTGATATGTGAACAGAGATTGCCAAGGTGTAGTCATTGATGTCAAGGGACCTAAAATGGAACTGGGAGGCCATGAAGAAGTTTGTCGTACACTTGTTCTACCTAGCACATTTTCCCCCTTTTGGACTTCTCAGCCATTACTCCTAATATTGTTATTATTATAAGCTTTTACAATTATATACCTCATCTACTGGTGTATATAATGGCACGGTAATCCTAAGTATACAAGTATTACCAACCAACAGTTGAAAAAACTAAAACTCAGAGAAATTTCATTACAAGAAAGTAACAGGGAGATGATACAAGCCCAGAGAGAAGATACAAAACCTCTGATCTTAATTGTGATTCTGGTTTTTCTCATTACATTCATCTCTAGAATTCATGTTTACTGTCCGTGCCAGAGCCAGTGTTGAAACAGACTGAAAAATCTGCAATCGACAACACATTGAACTATGCTTTCCCCCCTCATTCGCCCTTTCATTTTCCATAGTTTCAATTCCCCATAGTCAACAGTAGTACAAACATATTAAATGGGTAATTCTAAAAATAAACAATTCATAAATTTTAAATCATTTGCCAGTTAAAGTCACGTAATAAAATCTCAAATCTCCCTGCTCCCTCTCACCGAGGATGTGAATTATCCCTTTGTCCAGTATCTGCATGATCTACAGGGTCCCTGCCCATTAATCACTTTGTAACCATCTTGGTTGTCAGGTTGACTGTCTGGTATAGCAGTGCTCGTGTTCCAGTAACCTTCATTTTACTTAATAATGTTTCATTCCCTTCACATCATCTCATCATTCAGGCATCTTATCGTGTCACGTTATCACAAGAAGAAGGATGAGTACAGTACATCGAGGTTCGAGAGAAAGAGACCACATTCCAATCACATAACTTTTATTACAGTATATGGTTATCATTGTCCTATGATTAGACTAATTGCTCTAATAATAGAACAATTGTTCTATATTACTATTGTTGTTAATCTCTTACTGTTCTTAACTTATGAATTAAACTTTACTATAGGTATTTATTTATAGAAAAAACATAGTTTATATGGAGTTTGATACTATCCTCAGTTTCAGGCATTCACTCGAGGTTCTTGAAATATATTCTTTTACAGAGAGCACAAGTAATAAGTGTACCTCACATGAAAGATTATAGGTTTTATAGTTTAACCACAGACTTCACAGTTCTAGAAGATGATTTCTAGAATTCTTCCTTAGTGATCTGAACATTAGACTTAATACCCTTGAAAATGTATGAGGAAATTTCCAACATCAAATTTTTTTTACAGTTAGTTAACCACATATTTTTGAGGCCTTTTTAGCAGGCTGAAAATCTTCCATGACATATCCTGCGACTGAGTTCTTGTTCTTGTTTCCGTGTTTTCTGAGATGTTTAGTCCATGGAGCCTAGACTAAATAAAAAAGTTAATGACCTATTCTCCTTTTTTGTTGCATTGTTGCTTGTTACCCTCTCTCTCTCTCTCTCTCTCTCTCTCTCTAAGCTTCACTAAATAAAAAGCTGACAGTTGTATTGAAAAGTATATAAGGTGATATTCACTTTTAATTTAATCTGCCAAGTGAATAAATAATTAATGATTGAATTCAAAGGTTAGGCACTATTATATTCTAGATGTTTGTCCCCAGTAAGTAACTCAGATGAATTTATTTTAGTATAATAACATGACCAAGCTTGCTTCCTGAACCCCAAGGTGAGAACTTCCTACAAACTTCAGAAAAGGACATCAATAAAGTTGGATTAAAGAAGAGAATGACAATAATGATGCCTTATGTATTTACAATACTAAAATATTTTCAAGATAATTTTATATATATCCTCTAGCCTGAATCTTACAACACATAATGCCGAACATCGTAAGATAACAGTTTTGATTTGTTTTCAAATATATTTTTTACTGTGCTTTTCTTTACCCTTTGTTCCCTGCAATTACCACACTGTTGTTCATGTACATGAGTCCTTTATCCTTTTTGCTGGATCTCTCCACTCCCTAACCTCCTATCCCACCCCAGAGCTGTCAGCTTGCTCTCTATGAGTCTGTCTCTATCTTGCTTGTTAGTTCAGTTTGTTCATTAGTTTCCTCACATGAGTAAAATCATATGGTATGTGTCTTTGTCTAATAGCTTATTTCACTTAGAATAATGTTCTCCAGATCCATCCATGCTGTTGCAAAGGTAAAAAAAATAATCTTTTTTATGGCTGAGTAGTATTCCATTGTATAAATGCCCCATAGTTGTTTTATCCACACATCTACTGATGATGGACACTTGGGCTGCTTCTATGTATTAGCTATTGTAAATAACCCTGCAATGAACATAGAGGTGATTGTGTTCTTTCAAATTAATGTTTCGGGTTTAAGACACTGAGGAAAGAAATTAAAAGATATAAATAAGCACATAGCATGTTCATGAATAGGAAGAATTAATATCATTAAAATGTCCATATTGACCAAAGCAGTCTATAGATTCAATGTAATTCCTATCAAGATTCCAACGATTCACAGAACTAGACCAAATATTTCAAAAAGGTATATGAACCACAAACAGCCTGAAAAAGCAACAGTGATTCTGAGAAAAAAGAACAAAGCTGGAGGAATCATGCTACCTAATCAGGCCATAATAACCAAAATAGCGTGGTACTGGAATAAAAACAGACACATAAATCAATGGTACAGAAAAAGAGCCCAGCAATAAATCCATGCCTTTATAGTCAATATTTGACAGAGGAAACAAGCACATACATTGGTCTAAGGATAGTTTATTCAATAAATAGTGTTAGGAAAATTGGACAGATACATGCAGAGAAATGACTTGAGACCACTTTCTTATATCACACACAAGAACGTATTCAAAATGGCTCACAGACTTAAATGTTAGACCAGGAACCATAAAAATCCTAGAATAAAACATGGGCAGGAAAATCTCGGATATTGCTTATAGCAATATTTTTTTTCTGATATATCTTCTCAGGCACGGGAAACAAAAGAAAAAATAATCAAATAGGACTACTTCAAAATAAAAAGATTTTGCACCTCAAAGGAAACCATCAATAAAATTAAAAGACAACCCCCTGAATGGGAAAACATATTCACCAATACATCTGATAGAGGCTAATATCCAAAATTTATAAAGAACTTACAACACTCAATGCCAAAAAAAAATTATAAAATGGGCAAAAGACTTGAATAGACACTTCTCCAGAGAGGACATATAGATGGCCAATGGACATATGAAAAGATACTCAGCATCACTAATTATCAGAGAAATGCAAATTAAAACCACAGAGAGATATCATCTCACACCTGTCAGAATGGCTATCATCAATAAATCAACAAACAACAAGTACTGGTGAGGATGCAGGGAAACAAATGGGAACCCTTTTGCATTGTTGGTGGGAATGTGGAAAGCAGTATGGAGATACCTCAAAAAATTAAAAATGGAGCTGCCTTATGACTCAGTGATTCCACTTCTGGGAATTTATCTTGTTTTGTTTTTTATTTGTACTTAACGATGAGAAAACTGAGTGACAGTGATGTTAAATAGTTTTTCAAGGTCCCACTCCTGTTGCAACAATGCTGTAGTATGAACCTATGTTTTCAGTTCAGGGAATGATGCTACATCAAATAATTACATTTTCTTTATATTTGAGTTATAAAGAAACCTCCCACTCAAACAAAATTTACAGCAGCACCAACACCATGGGATTTAAATCCAGAATAAATGATTGTTAAATTTTTGTCCCTAATCCCACTTGTAACAAATCTGAGTAAAGAATGTTAATTAGAAATTTTTTGGCAGTTCTTCTCCTATTTATATGATCTTTATAAACAAAGTGATTTTAAGATAACTATATCTTAATTTGATCTTCAAATGTCATTAGTTTGTATAGGAAAAAACACTGTGATATTTGTTATTTTTGTTTTAATAAATTTCAGTGCTCTATTTTATTTTCCTTCTGTGGTGATGAAAGAAATATTAATTTTTATATCAAGAATATGTCAGAAATATCTTCTTTCTTGAGATGGTGGTCTGAGGTCCTGCTTATGGATTTTCCCTTCTCTCTAAAACTTTATTGTAAATAATCAAAGGTGTACAAAAATAGAGAAAACAAAGCAACGCAATTGTGATAACGTAGGACAACTATATCATCCTCAAACCAGAAGCCTTTCAGAATATCTGCAAGGTATTGAGAGAGAGAGAGAGAGAGAGAGAGAGAGAGAGAGAGATTAGATTGATGAAAGGGCCATTAAATTCATTTTTCACAACATGTAAAATAAGAGCCCTGAGGGAAGATACAAGGGCAAAACTTCTTGAGGGTTTTTCAATGCTAACTGCTAATTTCGGGGTAAGGGGTGAGTTCTAGATGCTTCATGTAAATTCACTGTTAATGAGTTCACACACAGCTAAAATACCCAGAGGGCATTCTATAACACTGTTCTATGGTAGATTCTCCTGGAATCAGATTCAAGAACAGAGTTTGATGTTTTGGATATTTATCAGGGAATACCCTTCAGGACAATAACTTTGAAAAGAAGAGGAAGGATAACACACTGAGCAGAGAAGTTGAGATGCAATGAGGTTCTATTATAGGTTTGGCTACTCCAGTGGGAAGTTGTGGAGATCAAACGGTTCTTCTGAGTTGTTCCACAGTGAGCCAAGATGCTCAGGCCTTATTACTACAAGCCAATCAAACACTGTATGTAGATCTTCATGGGAAGGGCTGTCGCCTTGGACAGGGTGGCTTTCTGTAATGAAGGTAATTCCTGAAGGAGCTGATACCAGAAGGCTGCCTGCCAATGGCCCTCCCAACAACTAGGCTATAGATCCTTTCTTGAATGGGAGTCTGGGGACAATGGTACCACATCGAAGTGTTCACCACACTTACTCCAGGCATGCTGAGTTTACTACATTAAGTGGGAACAAAAATAACGCCATCTTCAATGTCAATAGTCATTCTGGGAAGGGAAGGAAACAAAGTCAGTTATGAATAGTATGAACAAGAAACTGATAGGCCCAGAAATACAGCTATTTTCCACAGATGGCTCCATCTATAGCTTGACTGGACTCTGTTGAGAGAGGCAATAGGACTTCTGCACTGGAAAAATAAAAATACGGAAGAGCTAAGCTTTTCCTTTCTTTTTTCATGTGACTGTGAGTTTAGAAGAGTCACAAATATGATAGATTCCCTTGAGCTCTCAAAATCTAGAATAGTCTATGGACTATAATTTGGAAAGATGATCAAAGAGAAATAAATAGCACAAGTCATAAAAAGAGACTAATTCTAAGGATGAGAAAATGTCTAAGGAGCAAGAACAAATACATTTGTGACATAACAGTTGCTAGAAGGGCACTGGAAAATTCTAACTCTTGAAGAGATTTGACAAGACTGAATTTATGAACTGAGGAATGACTAAGACTAGAAATATGTGTGTTGATATAAAAATATTGGGAAAATTTTTAAAAATAAAATATGAAAACAATGTGCAGTAAATGAACTATGCAGAAAAGAATTTATGGACTTGAAAAGAAAGTCCAAACATACTCATTTCAGCATGGAGAAATGGCCACATGCATAAAAAGGGATGAAGATAATAGGAATAAAATGAAAAGCTAGGAAAGATATCAGATTCACAGAAGAGAAATCACAAAAGTAAAGAGCAGAGCAACTCACAGTACAATAGGAATGATAGAAATAGTTTTAAAAAGTCAGAAGACCTTGTCTTCTTTTTGTTTCTCTTGTCTATATTTCATGACATTGATACTGCACATACATGTTAATGTCACGACAAAATCCATGAATGATATGATGAAGAATATTTCAAAGAATTGGAACATTAATTGTCATCAGAGCATGTATACTTGTGTAAGAGAAGGCAATAGCCTGAGAGAATTGCTTACACAATCTTGATGTTGTGTTTCAAAGATTATCTTTCTACCAAGAAAATTTAAGACCAAAGATTTTCAAATTCCATCACTACTAGGATCCATTCAATGTCACCTTTAATCTACAGTCTTCCATCTGCTTGAAGTTGTAATCTCAATATTAAAAAGCTGGCCTTTTAAATTTAGGACTTTGCAGTTGATGGTATATATTTAACCTCTTGTTTCAGTATATATATATAATTTTTTCTCTTAAACCCTATCTTTAGAATTAGCCTTCAAACACTATATTACTGAACACTTTTGTCCCTAGAAATATATCTTATAGAGAAATAAGACCGTGCACTCCATATTATTCTGTAATGATTGTGAATCTACAGACTGGGAAGATAATTACAACAGCGAATGGTTCACGTCTAATTTTAATAAGGATATTCACAAAAATTGTTCTAATATTTTTTCTAACATTCCTCATTTAAATCCAAGCTTATGAACTTTTTCATGATAAGTTACAGTGCTTATGTTCGGTTATGTGGGGAACACAGCATAGCTGCTAGAGATATGATGCTAGGTTCTTCCTGTTCTAACAGAACTGAGAAGACATGCTAAGCTGAGAACTGAATTACGAGGAACCTAGCAAAAAAAAAGGGCCCTATTTCAACTGAAGGTCTTTGAGAATTAACAAAGAATGGAAGGTTTGGATGTTTGGGCTTAAATGTAGCTAGAAGAAAACTTCCTTTTTCCATTATTGCCACATTCCCCTTTAGTTCTTTGAAAAGCTGGAGATTTCTATGAGGTAGAATCAAGAGATTCCAGAAAAGAAAACATATGTTTCACTAATATTTTATTATTTTACCCTAAAGGATGTGTTCTGTAAGAATTCTGGAACCAGTTTAAATCTCCAAATGGTTAAATTAATCTTAAATAATTTCCTTTACCCAGTTAAGCAACTTATTCTGACATTGTTAAAAATTAAGGAATTTTCATCTTTTCCTTATTTTCCTCCTTCCATATCAAATAGTACTCCAGCATTCAATTAAACATAATTGAAACCACAGAAACATTAGCTGAGCAATACTTTTTCCATGCCAAAAAAAACCCCAAAAACTTACAGAGCTAGGTTACCTGACAAACCAATTCATATTAATGCCATAATTAAAATAGTAGTAATTAGTTAGTAATATCTGATTTTATACCTAATGAAATTTTGAATTTTTAAGGCTGTGCAACTTTCCAAAGAAAAATAAGGATACTGCATAAATGGATTTAAGCTATCCGTTTCTACACATGCATTTCTTTTCCACTAAATCTATAAGCACACTGACTTCAAGGGAATGATTTCAGTGTTGTTAGTTCTTATATTTGCACTTGCTGTTCATTGCCAATACAATATGATATTCAGGTATCCTCTGTGCAGGGAAGTCACTGATACAGATATAAGCCTCCAAGGGGGATTTCCCATTCCAGATGACAGGAGTCACAAGTATATCAAATCTAACGGCACAGCTCAGACAATAAAACATATGTTTCAGGAGCACATTTAATTAGGACAGGGACTGTTAGTGTGCAGGAGAGCAGAGCAGAATTGATGGAACTGTGCTTCCCTGTGGGCTCCGAGGAGTTGGTTTTCACGTGCTTAGAAAAGATCTGTCCCGCACATTATGCCATCACCTTTCTATCCTATTAGTAGGACTCTCTTAATTTAGGTTGGCATTCTCATTCAGACAAGTGTTTCACCTCTGACTTCATTCAGTACTTCCCCACCTACCACTGAAATTCTTTTTGTTTTTTCCAAATTCTATCTAGTTAATCCATTGCACTGCTGCAAAAATCACTTAGGAAAGCTACTTGTAAGCCATGACAGATTCTGTTAAAGCAATCTCTTGGAATCACTTGATAAAATTCAAAAATATAAGTAAAATTGCTCTAGCCAGTGGCTCAGTGGGTTGGAGTGTTGCCCCATACACCAAAAGTTGCAGGTCCAATGCCTGGTCAGGACAAGTACCTAAACTGTGGATTCCATCCCAGATCAGAGCACATACAGGAGGCGACCAATCAATGTTTTTCACACTGATGTTTCTCTCTCTCTCACTCTCCTTTTCTCATCTTTAAACATGTCCTTAGGTGAAGGTTGAAAAATTAAAAATATATAAATATAAATTTAAAAAACAGATATGAAATGGGGTGATCTGTAAGGAGGCATACACTAGACCTTGAGCCAAATGTGTAAATAAAATGGAAAGATTAATCTACTTAGAGATAGAATAGAGTTTTGAACATCAGTTTTAAAATATTAATGGCTTTTAAATATTTATTTAGATATGTATTCAAGTAGACATTATATCATGCAGCTTTTGGTGCTATGAAAAATTGCTAAATTTATTATTAATCATGAAAGAAAAGTTACAATTATGATTACGATGGAAGGTTTCCCCCAATTTATATAACCTCAGTACCCTTTTCACTCAACATAAGTGATTTTTCTTAGACATTTTCACATCTAACACAGTTTGGCCCCCAGATCTGTAGCTTCGTCTCTTGGCGTACAACCATTTCCTTTATAGCATCGGCATTCCTTTCTAACTGGTACTCTATGTACACATTATTCTATTTAGCTATTCCTTGGCTTACTATTGATTTTAGTCTTGCAAGTATATTGTTAGAATGGTGTTGGTGTCTTGCTAAATAAAAATTATTTGGCACATCTTCGAATTTTGGTGGAAAATAAATTGGGAAGTAGGTATGAGAACTAGTGTAAAACACAACTGAGCTGGAATTTCATTTAAAATGCTGTAAAGGATTATGAAATTTAACCCTTCTCATCATTAAAATCTCATTATTTGTCTTCTTTATTTTCTAAGAACTGCATATACAATTACTGGGATTGCCCAAAGCACAACTCCTCCTATCAGTCAATTTATTTTTGTAAATGGTCATTCTGTTGTATATAAATAATGGAAATACAGGGAAATATTAACTAGTCACACCTGTTGTAACACAGGAATCAGGTGGACATAGGAAGACAGAAACATGACAGGAGAAGAGAGAATTAATTTGAATGGGAAAGGTGGGGGAATAGAAAGCATCTGCCAATGATGATTCAGAAAGCACTTCTGTTTGGGGAGTTACAGCAATTCACAGGTTGTCTGTGAGCTCCTATCAAGGATTTTTTGTGTTCATAATCGAATGAGAAAATTAAAGGTGGGATATAAAGGATAGCATTCTTATTGCAGAGATTACTAACACTGTTCTCTGCCTTTAGTTTTTATATGGTTGGAAAGAATTTTATTCTATGTCTCCTTAAAGATATTTCTGCAATTTTCTGACAGGAATATGTTCCTTTTAAGGAACATTTACTTATGTAAACAAAAATCTGAATTTGGGACCCAAGGACTGCTTGACATTTCATGCAAAATTTTGCTTGTGTATATTCACATGATGATTTTCTGAGCCTAGTATAATATGTGTACTAGATACACATGGCAAGTGAACATTTAAAATAGGATCAATCTTGCCCTGGCCTGGTGCTCAGTTGGTTGGAGGATTGTCACAAAAGATTTTGTGTTCAATTCCTGGTCGAGGTATGTATGGGAGGCAACCAATCGATGTTTCTCTCTTGCATCAATGTCTCTCTCTCTCTCTCTCTCTCTCTCTCTCTCTCTCGCTCGCTCTCTCTCTGCGCATGCGCACGAGTCAATAAACATATCCTCACGTGAGAATTAAAAATAAAGTAAGTAAAATAAAATATGAGCAGCCTGAACTGAGATAATACAGTGAGTGAAAAAATACTCACTGGAGTTCAAAAACTTAATATGAAAATAATACAAAATATCTCAATAATCTTTTTATCAATAAAATCCTGAAATAAAATATTTTTAACATTGGGTTAAGTGAAATATATTTTTACCTGTTTTTAAAAAAATTTATTTGCTTAATGTGGCTACTAGATACTGTAAAAAATCCATATGTGGCTCCCAGGTATGTCTCCCATTGTAATTCTATTGAACAGCATTCATCTGAATCTTTCATTAATTTCACAGATTACTTGGTCTATTAAAGAGGAACCAGAGGTTCACTGGGTCTTGTCCGATAAAGAGTTTATTATTGTGGATGTTGAATAAATACTTGCTAATTGTATCTTCTCTGTGGAAAATATGGAAATAATTTTGTCAGGGCTCATAAAAACCCTATTTGAGTTTTCATTAAGGAGATTTGGTTTCTGACATATCAAGCTTTTCTGAGAGACTTTAAGCTACTAAAGAAAAATTCTCTGCACAAAAAAAAAATCATGAGAACTTCTGAATGTGACTTGGTGCAGACACACATTCATTAAGAGCTACATGCCTCATTGGCGAACACTGCTCCATGGAAACTGGACTCCCTGACAGCCACCCCAATTGTTTTCTGCCTCACTCCCCCTCCTGACCTGATGCAGCTCTCACCCTGGGTTTGCTGGGGAGGCCATACACTGTTGACTTGAAGACAATCGATGTGGTCCTTGGGAATATTTTTTTTCTCTAAGCAAGTGAAAAATTTCATTTATTCCTGGTTAGTTTGTACATTAATAGTTTTCTTAGATGTTTCTTGGGTGCCATGTATTTAGTAGAGAGAAAAACAACAACTACTTTGCCATGGAATTTGTACCTTACATAGTGGAATTGAGCTCAGTTGTTAGGTAAGGCTGTGCAAAACTGGAAAGAAAATTCTAGTAAAATATGACTTAAGCTAGATAGTAGGGATAATAGGATACCTGAAATATAAAAATAGAACCTGAATTCTCTTTTCTTTTTGCATTTTTCTATTTCCTTCAAAAGAGAGTACAAATGGCCCACCTACCACAATGTGACCAAGCAAACTTGAATATCGCTCCACTGTTTTATTCTTTCTCTCTTTATCCTTTTTTTCATGTTTATATAAGAATTGCTGCATAGCAAAATTAAGATTTTAACATCCAGTTAATAAAACACTGCTCTTGCAATTCTGTGTGCCTGCTTCATAGTGGGATCTCAATCACGTAGGGGTAGACAGATTGATTGACTAACTGCACTTATAAGAATTATCCAGAATCCTCCACTTATTTTGTCTTTCAAAAGATTTTATTTATTTATTTTTGAGAGAGCAGGGAAAGGAGGAGGAAGAGAAGGAGAGAAACATCAATGAACTAGAGAAACATTGATGGGTTGCCTGTCACATACACCCAAACAGGGACCTGGCCCGCAACTCAGGTGTGTGCCCTGACCAGGAATTGAACTGGCAAGCTTTAGGCTTGAAGGCTGGCACTGAATCCACTAAACCACACCTGCCAGGGCACACAGCAACTTATTTTGAATTCTTGTTTTTAGTGACCTGTGCTTGTTATCAAGTGGCATTACACTTTGCATTTATATAATCAAACATACAGACACTACATATAAATAATATCTACATATGTATCATATTATATATGTTTATGGATATATACATATGATATCTACATAGAATTATATATCTACATACATGCCATTTTATGTGTAAAGTTTTTCCTGTATAACTGAAGAAACTTGTGCAAGATACACATATAACTGTTGCCTGTTAAAAGAAAAGCCTGAGTGGCTCAGGAATAGAGGTGGCTGAATATTATCTACTTTTTGAATTGTGTGCTGTGTGCTTATATTATTAAAATATAAATAAAAATAATATTTAAATCAAATCTCTGCATCATACTTTCCCTACTATAATCACCCCTGAACTGCTATATCCACTTCCATTGTTAAAACCCCCTTTTTATTAGAGTCTTTCTCCATTATCGTCTTAAAATTACGTTTCTCCTTGTCTTACCTTCCCTTTATTTAACAAGTTAAATGGATTCACACACTTTTAAAATGTCACATAAATAAGGAAAAACAGATTGGAATTTTACTTCACATAAGTGTGTAAGTTTAAAAATAGAAATGATTTCTTTTTTGACTATAACCCAAATCAAACAACTTTTTATGAAGGCTTTCAAACCCACTAACTACTTTTCTGTACTTATGTTTGTTAGTACACACACATGTTAATTTTTAAAACATGAACTTTATCGTAGTAATGCTTTCGATGGAATTTTATCCAATTGAGCAAGCTTAAGGGGATAAGCAGATAGACAAGATGGACTGAATTTAGCCATTTGGCAAATGTGAAGAAGAAAATTAGAAACCCGACTTAACTCAGGGTTCCCTGCTTCAACTCCTTATCTGATGGCCCGAATTGTGAACGGCATGAGTCGGTCTCGCACCACCTTGTTTAACAAACTCATTTTGGGAATTCCCGAGGAATGCACGCCAGCTTTCGTATTTGGGCTTATGAAGAATCTTAACTGATGTCCTCATGGACATCGTGTGGGACTGACATTTCATCCTACCAAGGGGCAGAAAGTATGGTGTTGACGGCTAGCTTATTCTAGAACCTCATTGCCAAGGTTCACCACACACTTAATGTGGAATCTTGAACATATATCTTTACTTTTTTGTCTTAGTTTATTCGTTAATAAAAATAGAGAGAGTAATTATACTTCAAGGATAGCTATGCGAACTCAATGGCATAAACCATAAGAAGCACTTTTAAAAATTTTAGTCTTTATTGTATTTTTGTCCATTGTCATTTAACGCCTTATACACCCCACCCCCCAGCAATCACCACACTGTTGTCCATGTCCAAGAGCTTTTCTTTTTCCTTTTTGCTCAATCCCTATACCCCTTAACCCCATGACCCCTCTAGCTGTCATCCTGCTCTCCATCTATAGACCTCTCCCCATTTTCCTTGTTAATTCAGTTTGTTCATGAGATTCCACATATTAGTGAAACCATATGGCATTTGTCTTTCTCTGACTGGCTTATTTCACTTAGCATAATGTTCTCCAGATCCACCCATACTGTTGAAAACTAAAAAGTTTTAGCATGACAAAGGAAATCATCAACAAAAATAAAAAGACAATACACCAAAAGGGAGAACATACTTGCTGATACACTTGATAGGGGGGTTAATATCCAAAATTGAAAACAACTTACAAAACTCAACACACACACACACACACACACACACACACACACACACACACACACAATAAAAAAAATGAACAAAGGAACTGAAGAGAAACTTCAAAATCCAAAGAGGACATGCAGATGGCCAAGAGACATATGAAAAGATGTTCAATGTCACTAATCAGAGAAATACAAATTAAAATCACAATAACATAACATTTCACACCTGTCAGAATGTCTATCTTTAATAAATCAACAAACAACAAGTGCTGGTGAGGCTGTGGAAGAAAGGGAACCCTAGTGCACTGTTGGTGGGAATGCAGACTGGTGCAGACACTGTGGAAAGCAGTATGGAATTTCCAAAAAAAACTAAAAATGGAACTGCCTCTTGACCCAGCAATTCCATTGCTGGAATTATATCCTAAGAATCCTGAAACAGCAATTCAAAAGAACTTACGCACCCCTGTATTCATAGCAGGGCTATGTACAATAACCAAGTGTTGGAAGCAGCCTAAGTGCTCATCAGTAGATGAATGGATTAAAAAACGGTGGTGCATTTACACAACAGAATACTATGCAGCAGAAAGAAAGAAAAAGGAATTCCTACCCTTTAGGATAGCATGGATGGAACTGGAGATTAAGTAAAATAAGTGAAATAACCCAGCCAGTGAAAGACAAATACTGTATGATCTCACTTATAAGAGGAATCTAAAGAACAAAATAAACCCATGAGCAAAATAGAACCAGAAACATGGAAACATGGTGCAGACTGACAGCTGCCAGGGGAAAGAAGGGAGGGGGAATGGTAGAAAGAAGGGGAAAGGATTAGTCAGAGAACATGTCTGAATGACCCATGGACTTGGACGGCAGTGTGGAAACTGACTGTGGGAGAGAGGACTGGGCTGGGTGTAGGGGAGCAAAAGAGTAAAAATTGGGACAACTGTAAGAGAATAAACAAGAATGAAATTTTTTTTAAAAAGTAGAACTGCCTTGCTTCCAAAATACAGTCTTCACTGAAGTTCGCTGAGTATTTTTGCACAGCCTCCACATTTAAACATCTAAGAAATATTAACTCGCCTAAATTTAAGGCAAAAAAAACAGTGATCCAGCTTATCTCTCTTTAAAAGCCAAGGTAAATATAGTTTTTTACCATGAAAATAGATGCAGATTTTCTTTATTTTTTATGTCTGGAATTAAAGAGCTGCATGCCTTATTTAAAAAGCTGAATTTTCATTTCATGGTCATATATATTTTCAAATCACTTTTCTAGGTGGAATATTCCTTTGAGCAAAAAGGGCATTTTTAGGGTTAATGGGCTCTGTTCTCATTAATACTAAAACTTATGAAACGCTTTCAGATTTCACCTGGGGGAAAACACAGTAAATGCAAACTGTCAAGTTATGTGTGTGCATCCCCAAATCTCAATTAAGCACAGCGAAGTCTAGTCAGAAAAAATAATTATCCTCTTGATTTAAAAAGTGAACTTTTTTTGGTCTCTGGTGATGAAGCATTTAATTACTAAAAGCTTATAGTAGTCCACGGTTGATTTCTAATTTATTTCATCACACCAAATATTTTCGTAAGACATTATGTTTTAGATATAGAATAAAACTTTCAGAACAGGTGTTTATGATAAATTATTATTGTTTTCAATAATTTTCAATGACAAAGTTTTCAGTTCTTAAAAACTTGATCACTTTAATCAATACCAAATGCCGAAAGATTGTAGGATAATAGAAACGATGCTGAAATGGATTTGTGAAGACTTGGGTTTCAATCTTGACACTCCCAGGAAATCTGTGACATCAGCAAAGTGGTTTCACTTTTTACCTTTTTACTTTCCATGTCTAAAAACTATAGACTTTGTCTAAATATGTTTCATGCTCTGTCTTAGAGGCAAACTATTAGAGTATTCTTTTCTTGTTCAACCTTCTGTGCACTTGATCTCTCAATTAAAAAAAAAAAAATTACAGCCCTGGCTGGTGTAACCTAGTGGCTTGAGTGCCAGCCTGCAAACCAAAGAGTCATCAGTTCGATTCCCCGTCAGGGCACATGCTTGGGTTGCAGGCCAGGTCCCCAGTGGGGGACATGTGAGAGGCAACCAAAAATTGATGTTTCTCCCCTCTTTTTCTCCCTCCCTTCCCCTCTGTCTAAAAATAAAATAAATAAAATATTTTTTAAACAATTACAAAGTACAACAGAAAAATAAAATAAATGGCCAACTTAAGCAATAATAAAATAATTTTAAGTAAAAATGCCTGTCATAACTTCTAGTTCTTGACAATGCAATTGATGATTGGTAAAGAAAAAACAAAGGCTAACCATAACTCATATTGTCATGGACACAGGAAAACAGAGACTTATTTTTCTTAAACTGCTCGAGAAAGTGTATATATTAGTAAAAACTTTATGGATGATAATTTGCCAAAATAAAAGCAATAAAAATAACATTTAATTACTCCCACTTATAAGAATTTATACTCAGACAATAGGAACATTTACATGTAGGTTTATATTTAACTTAGGAACAGTTATCATTTAACTATTTATAATAGCAAAAACAAAAAATATAATACAAAAACCATAAATATTAAAGAATAGGATATCAATCACATGGATGTTGATGGGACTCTGCACTGGGTAATGAAAAGAACATGGACTTTCGAGTCACTTTGTTTCAGGACTCTGTCAGGACTCTGAAACTTCGTAAAGATATTTTTAATGAAAATTTCTTAATGACTATGAAACTTGGTTTCTGACTCTTAAAAATGGGAATAATAATATCTTCATCAGAAGGTTGTTATGAGAACAAAATGAGATATAATTTTTATTGGATTTAATTCCCAATTTCGGTATTAACTTACAAGATCTGTCCAGAAAGTATCCAGCCACGTGCTATGAAAAATCGAGATATTTATTGAAGAAGATACAAGAAACACTTGTACATCAGACAATGACACCTCAGCCTCCTTCAAGATAGGTACCTTGGGACCTCACATAGTTCTCCCAATTGCCATTAGCCGCCCTGTCCTATTTTCCTGAATCTCACTGACGATCTGAAATCTCATCCCTTTCAAAGGTGAGTTTAATTTTGGGAAATGCCAGAAGTCACAGGGCACCAAATCAGGGCTGAATGGGGACTGAGTCACCTGGATGACTTTGATGTTTCACCAAAAACATCCTGATGCATGGTGCATGAGCAGGCATGTTGTCATGATGAGCTGCCAATCACCAGTTTCCCATAACTGTGGTCCTCTGAATCATCCGAATAATTTCTGCGGAGGAATATTCAAGCTTAGTGCAAACTTTGATGCTGATTCATTGTTTTACTTGCTCAGCTGCTTTGAGTGCGATGGCCACACAGAACACATTCTCACTTAATGGTGCCAACCGCCCCCACTGACTAGTACAGTGAAGTCATCATTGTTCGTGTATGTGCGTTCTAGTCCACTCTATTTGGCTGCCAGGTTACATCAATGCCATTCAAACCATTATAGTTATATTAACAATAGCTGAAATTTCTGGACAGATCTAGATGATGGGTGCTCCTAGAAAATGATGGGAATCCATTAATGATGATGCAAAGCAATGACAAATGACATGGGAATCAATGTTTAATTACTTGCTAACTATAAAAAAAATAATAAAGTACATAGCAGTAAACTTGGATTACAGTAAAATCCCATTATAAGTTTAAATAAGAAAAGAAAATGAAAAAGCATGCATATAAATTATTTACTTATATATCTAGTTCTTCTATAATATTTACACATTGTTTAATTTTTATAGAAAATATTCTTTGCTAATTTGTATATAAGCTAAGGGTTGAATGAAACACTGATGTTATTGAGTTTTTAAGATAATTAGAATAGTTAATTATACTTAATTACACTGAAATAACTGAAAGATAAAGTACACATTTCATTACCTGAACTGCTTGTACAGTTTGAGAAATCACCTGGGATAGAATTAAACAATTGATAAAATATGTTTTCAAAATTTCAAAACAGGGGGATTGTGATCATTCAAAGTGATTCCAAATTTTTCTATAAACACATGAAAATTTTAAATAATATTAAATATCTCTTTTAGTACATCATGATGGAGGTGTGAAGGTGCCAGAAATGAAGAAAAAACACAAAGAAGGAGAAAACTGAGGTCCGAAACTAAGATTTGTATTTGCATATAGGCTCTATGGTCTGCAGTTGATGATTTCCACATGGAAGGTCTCTCACGTTTGCTAAGTAATGGAGCTGGAGTTGACACCCTGTATAAAACACATTGTTTTAAAGGACTGGTTCATTTTTGAAGAGAGGGCTACAAAAGCTCTTCCAATTAACTGCAGGAAGCTTAACTTCTAAAGGAATAGAATCCCAGACTTCTGCTCTAATGCACAGAGGACTTCCAAAAGTGTGTGTGTGATATTCAGCTAAAAAAAAAATTATAATTTATGAACAACATGAAAAGCTGAAGTTGATGGGAGAGCAAGTTTAACAAATAGAAAACAGAACTAGGATGTAGTAGAGCAAGAGTCTATAAGATAAAAATTTTTATATAATTTAAGAAATACAGGTAGGAAGAGCAACTACAAAAACAGGAAAGAAAATACTGAAAAAAGAAATAGGAAGATATAAAAAAGAATTTCTAAAAATAAAACAGAAATAAAAGGTTTTAAAATTAATGTCCACAGGAAAATAGTAAAATAAATTATAGTACAATTGACCTTTTGTTTGAACTGCATGGGTCAAATTAGTACATGGAATTTTTTCAATAAATATACAGTTGACCCTTGGTATCTGTAGATTTTGCATCTGTGGATTCAACCAACTGAGAATGGAAAACTACATTTTCAGTCTTTAGATGTGGAGGGCTAATTGTATACACTGTTCTACACCATTTTATGTTAAGGATTGAACATCCATACATTTTGAATCCACAGAGGTCTTGGAAACCAATCTCTTGCAGATACCAAAAGACCACTGAAGTTTTGGGGAAGTCAAATGGTATACACAGATTTTCAACTGGGCAGGGGTTGGTGCAAGTAATCCCCCCACCTTGTTTAATGGTCAACTGTATCTACAAACAATGAAAATTTAGAAGTAGAAATGAATCAACCTGAGTGTTATGTATTAAAAGAAACATTTGGTTAAAAAAAAAGATACAGAGGAAATATCCAGTATGTTGCCAATTATCAGTGCCAACAAATATATTTAGACAGAATGTGCAGAGTGACATAGGACAATGGAAGTTGGAAAGGAACACAATGGGGCCTTTAGTTGCTTACTAAAGCTTTTTTTCTCTTCAGATCATTAGTGGTCATATTTTTACTTGTTTACATCTTGCGCTTCTGAAATATTTAAGGCTCCCTAAAATTATTGTACAGGGTTTAATAACAGACACATAAAAATATAATTTATGAATTAACAGACATACCTGAGAGGGGGTTATTTATCATTAGAAAATCTAAATATTATATTGCTCACTGATACATAACAAGGTCTAAACTATACATAATTGTGGAAGGGAGAAAGAGGAAAAGGGAATGATGGGGCTGGTCTATCAATAACATGTCAAAACTATGCAAAGGATTATATTAATTCATATAAACTCAATATAACATGGATATCATCATGAGGTCAAGAAGATAAAGTTTTAACACTAAAAACATGAACACATAAATTTGATGTAGGAATCATGATAATAAGCTTATATCTCTCATTCTTGAATTTAAAATTAATGTTCCTGTTTCAATATTGCATATAATACTTGATGCATTTTTAAAAGTTAACCTTTTCCCAAATGTATGAGTATAGCTATCTTTGTGATACTGATATTTAACTTGATATATTGGTGATCAGGTAAGGGGGCAGGATTCTACATCTGACTAGAGCTTGTGATGTAAAATTGTTGTCATCTTATTGAATTTTAATCTCCTTTCCCTATATACTATTGAGAGATTGATGTTTGAACCTCCCACTAAGACAGTGAATTTTTCAATTTCTCTTCACAAGTGTATCAAGGATCAACTGTATATTTATTGAAACTTTTACACTCTGCAGGTTAAAACTATGTTATTAGGCATACAGTTTTTTTCTTTTTAAAAATCCCAGAAATCCACAGCTACAATGGGTGATACATCAGTATGAATACAGTAGCCACAATGAAACTTGAATCTCACATAGTGCCACCACTACCAATCTCAGCTGACGATTTTCAAAAACATGGTAACATATGCTTTCTTTCTCTTATATTTTCTAAATTTTACAGAGACACCCTTCACTAATAAATGCTCATCTAGAGCTCTATAGATAAGGAAATCCTGGAAAATGTAGCCTCAGTCCTCCAGGAAAGATTGCATTGTTGGGGTAGCCACGTTTATAATAGGTAATTCAGTACAGTGCCCTCCTTTGTTTACTCAGCATCCATAGACATTGGTGTTCATTCATTTAAATATCTAAATTGGTCCCTGGACAGCTAGCTCAGTCTGTTAGAGCATCATTCAGATGCCAAGGTTGTGGGTTCAATGTGATCGATCAGAAGACATATAAGAATTGATCTCTCTCTCTCTCTCTCTCTCTCTGTCTGTCTCCCTCTTCCTCTTCACCTTTCCCTTTCTCTCTCTCTCTCCCCAGCCCCTTCCTCTCCCTATAAAATTAATCAATAAAAAATTAAATATCTTAACTATAATATAGAAACAACAGTATTCTTTTGCCTAACGATGTAATTACACAATAAAAATTTTCTTACCCTCTCCCCAAAAATGTGTCAATAGAAATTCTTAGAATTATCAGTAACTTATCATAATACAAGAA
The DNA here is from genome assembly GCA_004026545.1 of Mormoops blainvillei. Classification (NCBI taxonomy): domain Eukaryota; kingdom Metazoa; phylum Chordata; class Mammalia; order Chiroptera; family Mormoopidae; genus Mormoops; species Mormoops blainvillei. Next base: position 66,437 of record PVJD01007429.1, read on the forward strand.
GAGGTTATTTTCAAGGCATGGTAAATTACTATGTTTACACTGAGGTTTTCTTCTCCATACCTTCCTCAACTTGGGACTCAGGATAACAAAGGTTATTGCATTTGAAATGTTTATAGTCAACACAGCAAGGGGAAGAGAAAATGGAGAATCTAACACATCATAGATGCTCAATTCAACAAGTCATTTCTGTCCATATTCATTGGTCAAATCAAATTTGATGGCTATTCTTTACTTTGAAGAATTCTGATCCTACTATATCCCAAATGTAAGAGGGAGCTAGATATCAGTAAACAGCAGTAACATTTAGCACAGTAATTGTGACATAAAATAATTTTTAAAAGTGATAATTAGGAGATAAAACAAAAAATACCTGAGATACCTCTTCCCTAAAAGAATTTAACATATATTGTTTTATAATTTATCTTTTATAAATTATCTTTTTATTTAGCCAAGATTAGGCATTTTGCTATGAAAGAACTGTTAGTTTTTTTTGTCCTCTTCTCATAGCTCATCATTTTATTTATTTATTTATTTATTTATTTATTTATTTAATTTCTGTTTCCTCAACATCATTAAGTAGAACTAGAGAGATCACCAGTCCAGCTATGTTATATCAACTTATTGTGGAGGTAAAGTATCTTCCCTTCTTCAAATGAAATGCTCAAGAAATAAGACCAGTTGAGCATTTATTCAATTTCATATTAGCCTCCTACAAGGGTTTAGCTCAGATAAATGATTTAATAGATGTCCAATATTATGAAAGAATTTTTAAGAATATTCCAAAACTTTATGGATATATTTTTAACATTTACTTAAAGTTCAATTATTTAAGCTAAAAAAGAATAAAAATGTAAAGAGGTGGCAAAACAATAAGAGAGAATTAGACTATTGTCTAGAGTCAAGAGAGATTCAGGCATATTCAATGCATGGCTGAAAATGTATTTCACAAACATTTTTTGTGCTACAAGGATTTGAGGAGCCCTGAGAATATTATTGAACAAAACCAATGTTATCATAGTGTTTGTTTTTAGCCAAATAGCAATATTCTTTACAAAATGAAGATGTCTCCTGAAACCCTTCCATCATGGTTCATGTTTTCTACTATTTCATCTACTTTAACCTCTTCTTCCCCTTCATCTTCCTCCTTTTCCACTATACAACATATCTCCAACTATCTAAGAAAATAAAAGAGAATATCTTTCACATATTTGGACAATGACCTTGAACAGAATTATATGAATGTGTCATATACTTCATTTGCCAAGTATAGGGACACAGACTGAAGATTTTTGAAATGAGGATGAATCAGCATATACAATAATCATATCTTTTTTAGCTGTGTATTTCTTAAAGTGTAGACTACTCATATAGTACACTTTTTAGTGAAGAGTAGAAAGAAATATTATAGGTAGAAAGGGCAGTAGGATCAAATAGAAAACTTTCAATTCTAGATGAGGAGAGTTGAATATATTGAAGGCAGAGTGATGTATTATAAAGGCAAAGATGTATCATATAGAAGAAAATTACTATCTTGGACAAGGTTTCTTAAATACTGTGAATGGTTAATAAGGAGAGTTGATTGCTTAAAGAAGGTAATCACCTTCTCTCCTAAAAGAGAAAGGAAGGCTGAGAAGATAAGGTAAATAGACAAGTATATTGAGATAAAAAGGGCAACAAATATGGAATTTCTCATTAGACAGCCCCAAATTCTAATAAAGCAAGATATGATATGATATGATCTGTTGGGAATGATGGACAACTTGTTAAATAAAAGCCAATACTACAAAAAGGGAGAGACAATCCAACTGGCTAAGGTGAAGAGTTTGCCATGGAAATAATCATAAATAAACCCAGAGAGCAATAGGCAGCAGTAGAGTCTCCTGGAACTTATGAAATCTAAAACCGAATTTGGGTATAATGTCCTTTCCTTTCCACACCGTAGGGAATCTGAATATTGTTGAAAAATTTAAAAAATAAGTAAAGTGCCATTCCAAGAGAATAGTCCATTTAAATTTGAAGAAAGGAAAGTTTCCCATTTTATTTCCCTCTTCTTGATATGCTTATAGAATAAAAGAGTGCCAAAGTTAGGTGGGATATTAGGATCCATCTAACTCTCAGTTTTGACAGTACCTGTACAATCCCCTTGACATATTTTGTCTGTGATTTGGAGTCTAGCTTTAAAAACAGGAAGTAATCTACTTCAGCCCTGAAGCTTGGGGTAATACATGGTAGGCAGATTGGGGAATCCAAATAGTCTTTATTATTTTAAACCAAAAATCTAACTCACTGTTTTCCCACTGAGATCTCTGATTTAGTGACAGATTGCTTCCTTCCTCTTTGATGTGAAATTTCCTCAGATGTTTAAAGTCAGACATCAGGTTAATGTTTCTGGTCTTGTGAGACTGTCTTCCAGTTCATCAATGCCTCTTCCCATTTGTTAACCATCACTCTAGTTAGAATTCTCTATCTTTGTAGAGGTATTTCCACAGATCCTGCAATTAGGATGACTAAATGTCCTGCATTCCCCGAGACAAAGAGGGCTCCACAATACCTGACTTTCAGCACTGAAACTGGGAGAGACCCATGCACATCTGGGCGATTTAGTCACTCCTCAACAGACACATTGCTCTGGCCATTCTCAACCATGGAGAAAAACAAATACCTTTAGATCTGGTTTCAGTTTTTTCTCTTTTCCTGAGAATTACACTTGAGAAGATGCTAATGGCCAAATCAATAGTCAGGCAGCAGGAGGGTGATAGCTTGAGGAACAAGCAATTTAAATCATTTACAGATGGATTGGCAGGCACAAGGTGAGAAAAAATGACAGACCCCTTTGTAGACTATGCTATGTATTGAGGTGATTAGAGACACTTTCCATCTATTGGTTTTTATGAAATTTCAGACATTCCACTGCTCCAACTATCCCAAGCCATAAACAGAGTCATCTGCATTATATTAATGATGCAAAATAACAAATTAATTCATGCCTCCTGGATTTGTCTCTTAGAACCATATTTAGAAAATGAAAGCATTCTCTGTGTCCCAAATGTGAGGAGAGAATCCGTCTTCCCACGATGTTCTGTCTCTAAGTGTCTTCTACCTTCCAAATACTGCAAAATATTATACCATCCATAAATGTTAAAGTTCTGTTAATGTTTCACTGTTTTATATAATCATTTAATGACTGCATAGTCTTATATAACTAAAAAATTGTATAATTCCTTAATAATTAATATTAAATTTTCTTAAAGTTTTATTATTCTAAGCAAATTGGGTTGTTGATATCTTTTTATATAAACTTTTTCAGCAAAGTATTATTTTCTTAAGATTGAATTCTAGAGAAAAATCTTTGGGCTTAAGGGTACAGTTTTAAAACATGATTTATATCATATTATAAAATTGCTATCAATGAAAGTATGGCTGATTTTCGTTTATATGAATAGTGCCAAATTCCTCACATGCTCTCAAATACAAAGTATGTAAATACATATATTGTATCATAAAACAAATATATTTCAGCCTTTATAATCTGTGTTTTATTTATTTTTTATTGTTGACACTATTAGAGATGCGTCCCAGTTCCTCCTCTTTTTCTCCCCTCCGCCAAGTCCCATTCCTGGATCTTTGCCACCATGTTGTCTGTGTCCACGAGCTATGCCTATATGCATATATGTTCTTTGGCCAATCTCTTCCAGTCTCCCACTCCTCCCCTCTGAGACTATCAGTGTGTTCCATGTATCCATGCCTCTGGTTTTATTTTGTTCATCAGTTTATTTTGTTCATTAGATGGCACATATGAATGAGATCATATGGTGTTTGTCTTTCTCTGACTGGCTTATTTTGCTTAGAATAATATTCTCCAGGTCCACCCATGCTGTCACAAAGAATTAGAGATCCTCCTTTTTCATAACAATATAGAATTCTATTGTATAAATGTACCACAGCTTTTTTTATCCACTTATCTATTGATGGGCACTGGGGCAGTTTTCAGATCTTGTCTACTGTAAATAATGCTGTTATGAACACGGGGAGATACACGCACACACACAAACACACACACACACACACTTTCTGATTAGGACTGCAGGATGCTTAAAATACATTCTCAGAAGTGGGATTTCTGGGTCAAAAGGCAGTTCCATTTTTAATTTCCTGAGGAAACTCCATGCTGTTTTCCTCAGTAGATGAATCAGTCTGAATTCCCACCAACAGTGCACTAGGTCGCCTTTTCTCCACATATTCACCAGCACTTATAAAGGACAAAAATAAACACATGGGACTGCATCAAACTAAAAAGCTTCTGCACAGCAAAAGAAAACATCAGCAAAATGAAAAGTCAAGCCCATTATGTAGGAGAACATATTTGCCAATGATACATCTGATAAGAGGTTAATTTCTAAAATATATAAAGAACTTATAAACTTAACACTTGGAAGACAAACAATCCAATTAATAAATAGGCATAAGACCTGAATACACATTTCTCCAGAAAGGATATACAGATGACAAATATACATATGAAAAGATGCTCAAGTCACTAATCATCAGAGAAATGCAAACTAAAACCACAGTGAGATATCACCTCATACCTACCAGAATGGCTTTCATCAATAAATCAACAAACAACAAGTACTGGTGAGGATGTGAAGTAAAGGGGACCCTAGTGCACTGTTGGTAGTAATATAATCAGTATTTTAAAAATTATTTTAAGGAAAGTTATACATAATTCAAAATATTTTTAGAATTCCATGATGAAGATAGGACATTGATAATTAAGTCACAGAAGTACTATGGCAATGTTATGAATGAAAAGCCTAAATCAACAAATGGTAAAGAAGTAAACCTAGTCTTTTGAATAACAAACCTAGAATTCTTTCCTTTAGAAGCAGAATTAACACGTCAGTAAGCAAATTTCCTGAATTTTCGTGGTAACAGCTAGGATCATTCACTCTATTTTAGGAAATCTAATTTGACATTGTGCCTTAACTCAAAGAAGTCAATGAACAAAGACAGAATAAATGTACTTACAGGTGTCCCGAGTCAGTGGTCTTTGAAATATTTAACTTTTCCCCCTGCGGATTGCTTGGAGTTTTGCTGAATAATGTAATGTGAAATTTAATAATTGTTTGCTCAGTTGACTGACAAGCATTGCATTCCGTAAGTAATTACTTGTCATTCATCAGTATTTCAAGAAGACTGTTGTGGTCAAGTCGAGAGAGTAAGTCACTTAAGGTTTAGGGGTTTAATGTTCGATTTTCCATTGATTTATGTCAGGTTTTACTCTATTAAAAAATTAGACCATAAAACTGTCCTAATAAGGATGATTCGAGCTTCAGCTGGAGGCAAAAAAAATGAGAGTAAGCGCCAACTCATTTTATTACTAAGACAAGACTGATTACTTATCAGCATAATCAGCTTACATCCAGGATGCAGGAGTCAATGCAGTCAAAATTGAAGTGTCTTGGCCATAGACATAAAAACAACAACAACAAAAAACCACAACAATTCTTTTAAGTAAGCAGTTTCTTTGATCTTTAAAATAAAGCAAATGTGAAAATATACCAACAGACAAATTTGTTAATCAGAAATATCTAAATGTGTTGCATAGAGTTATAACAAAATTAAATGTCTTTTTAAAGGAATGAAAGTTTATGTTCAAGGGCTGAATAGAAATTATGAGAAGATAAATAGTGAAAACCAAGACAATATATTAGAATTGCTTATGAGATTAGTTGCAGTCTTAGAAATCAAAGTATAAGAAGTTAGCATCTGAAAACCCATCAGAAACAATGTAAGAATACAAGAGAGTTTGCTTAGATCTTGTGGGATTGTTATAGTCTCTTACATGCAACAGAAATCACAACTTTAACAGCATCAAACAGAAATTACGGTACCCTGATTCCACCTGAATCTGAGCCTCAGTAGCTTTCCTTGGTAAGATAGTCTGTCTTTCAAAAAATGTAGAATGTTAGTTGAGTCCCTAAGCCAGGTATACCTGTTGGCCTTCCTAATCTCTCTCTCTCTCTCTCCCCCGCCTCTGTCTCCCTCTCTTTATGTTTTATATACACAGAAGCAATTATCACATTATTAAAATGCTTAATAGTGCAGCTATGGAGTCTAATGGTGTAGGTTTAAATCCTGGCTCTTTCACTAATTAGCCGTGGGACCTGTATTAACAGCTTAAGTTCACTTTGCCTCAGTTTCCCCTAAAAGAAAATCATGATTTAGTCCTTCCTATCTCACAGACTTGTACAGAAATTCATGTAATAAGATATAACTCATTCTAATAAAATATAACTTTCATAATTTTTCCAGAAAGTTTATGAAAAATCATGATAATTATTTTAAATATCATGATGTTGAAAATATGCCAATTTCACTTTCATTTGTATTTGGAAGAAAATTATGATTGCTTCATTTATGCCATGTACCATAAATTAATGATACTCATTTGTCATGTCGAAGTGTATCACAAAAATCAGTTGAAAAAATAGGGACTACAGAAGGTTATGAAACACTTTGTTCCAATCTCTGCAGATACAGAGTATGTACTCTCAGAATCGGAAATGAACAATAAATATTGAATTATGTGAAGTTTCACTGCACTTGCTTACATTTATTATATCAATTCTATCCTCTATAATTTTATGTTTATCTCTGATACAGCTCTCTAAACTTTCTCTTTTAAAGATTTAGAAGAATAAAACAGACATGAGGAATGGAGACTATAATTTGAGGCCATAGATTAACCTGTTTATTCTTAATCTCAAATGATTTTACCAAAGAAATATAATAATGAGTAGAAATTGATTCTAGCACAGGATGGCTTAAGTCAGAAAAATGTTTTGAGAAGTATGTGTGAATTACACTGCAGGTTAGACTGGGCTGAGGGCAGGACCTGTGACTTACTGCTTGAAGGAAAACCCAGCATGGGTATATATTAATGGGAAGGCTGTTCAAAAGACCCATGGAGAAACCTAATTTAGATCAGCAATTTGATATCTAATGGTGGAGCAGATGGGGAGCGGAATATGGAGGAGACTGGAACGAATTACTAACGACTTAAGGGAAGTGGCCCAGATTCCACAGGCAGCACACAGCATTCCCTCTTCCCAGTGTCAAGGATTTGCATTTGACTGAATGGCTGGTGGTAAACAAACAAACAAAAAAGAAAATAAAAACAATGGTTTAAAATGGACTCAAGAGAAGGGCAATGATGACAGAAAAGAATTAACTACCATTCTGCTGACACACAAGAAAAGGAATAAAAACTTTTAGGTATAAAAATAAAACTTTCTACAGAAATAGCAAACAATAACAACAAAAATGATAAATTACTCAGGTATACATTTTCCAAAAAATGAGCTAGAATATGAATAATAATTTAAATACTCCCAAATGACACAGAATAAGAACAGATGGATAGTCAGTTAATACAGTTATGTAAGATGTTAGTTCTTCCCTATGTTAACTAATAAATTTAATGGGATGCCAATAAAATGAAGCATATGGTTTTATGGGGTGGTGGGAGTGATAATTTAGTAAGATTATTTGAAAATACACATAGAAAAATAATCAAAGGAAAACTAGCAAAGTTTATAAAAATAACAAAATACGGTAGCAGCCTTTCTACATAATACAATGAAAAATCTCAACAATTGTAGTGCCAATACAAAAATAGAAACACCTATCAAAAATAAACATTTGCAAAAAAAGTTCATAAAAGAATATATATCAGTCTGATATCAAATTAGAGTAAAATGTGATATAAAAGAAAATATGAGCAATAAAACCAGGCATATTTAATATTTAAATAATTACCCATGATATGGCTACAAAACAATGGATTTGTAAAAGAAAGATACAGTTTAAAACACATCATCTAGAGCTAAAATCCATAGTTTCTATAAAAAATGACTGTTATATATAAATGGGGAGAGAAGCTTGGAAGTTAAGTCATGTTCATGGAATTAAGCAATGTTAAAAGTTTTCATTTTTCTTAAGAAAAGCAAATGATTCAGTTTTAGCTCTGATTTCAATAAAAATAATTAGAGTTGACATTTTGGTTTTTACTGAAACATAACAAGTTTTCTAATAATCTTAAGATATATATATATTCCAAATCACCAGAGGGACAAAAAAAAAATGGAAGGAACAAATCTTTGTTTAACTTCAAATTTCTGATAGTGATCCAGTATTAAGAAATATGATAATAATAATGTATTACACTAAGAGGTTTAAAATGAAAGAACATAATCAGGAACAATGACTCCCCAAAAACATTTGGTAAAGTTTAACATATGTTGATAATTTTAAACAAACTACATACTCTTACAAAGTAGAAATTGAACAATAAGTTAATAATATGATAAAGACCGATTATCTATGGCAAATAATAGCTAAAGTCCTAAATAATGCAGGCATTTTCATTAAAATAAAAAATGACAAAGATATCAGACTTCTCCATGATTGTGAAGGCACTAGCAAGGAAATTGAATAAAAAATGTTTAATAGTAAAAAGTCTTAGAATAAAAATTAAAGTAATAATGATAATTAAAAAATATTTTAATTTTTCAAAGTGTAGTATGGGTTAACAAAAATATATATGGCTATATAAACATACATATATTCTATGTATATATAGATTTTAATAAACATTATTATTTAAATATATTAAGATAAACAATAGCTAAATAAGAGTCATTTCAATAGCATGCCTACTAATGAAGCCCTAAATTATATTAATGTTCAAAGCTTTCAATATTTTCCTTGAATATTTACAAGTATTATTAATATGCTATACTTTATTAATGGGAATAGTCTACTTTTCTTTGGTGCTAGAAAATCATTATCCAGAATTCTTCAATGTGAGTTTATTAATGTATTCAAATTCATCTTATTCATAACCCATCTCTTCTTGCTTTCTCATACACACACATAAATACACACTGCTAGAAAATGCTTTAAATTTACTTAATATTCATAATGTCTTTTCATAATGTGAATTATCTCCTTTAAAAAAAAATAAGGAAAAGAAAGCCACAAAAAGAATAACGCTCACCTGCCCCAGGATTCATGGGAAGAAAATGGCAGTTTTGGGACTTGATACCCATTTTTTAAAAATTATATTTATTTATTTTTAGATGGAGTAGAAGGAAAGGAGAAAGAGAGGGTAGAAACATCAGTGTGTGGTTGCCTCTCACACATCCCTTACTGAGAACCTGGTCCGCAACCCAGACATGTGCCCTGACTGGGAATCGAACTGATGACCCTTTAGTTCACAGGCTGGAGCTCAATCCACTGAACTATACCAGCCAGGGCTCAGTGCCCATTTCTTAACTCTCACAAAGTCCCAAAAGAAAGAAATAATTGGAAATTGATGAGTGATTTCTTATAAAATATTCTGCTAAAGATATACTTGAGCAATTTATATATGTTAAAAAGCTACCACAAAAAAAATGAAATTATTGTTACTATTCGGTCCACCCAGATGTCACTGGTATATGCAATGTTAGTAATAATGTTCAGACCATTAGAATTATATATAAAACCTTTTCTCCAAAAAGTTTCATTTAAAACTTTGGCCTTGGAATAGTTTTGGGTCAACTTCCCCTTCGCTCTAGTTGCCTCTTACTGCAGCCATAAACAAAGCAAACAAAACTGGGAGATGATCATTTCCTGACAAGTGTTAAATTTATCCCTCTTTTGGTAAAAATAGAAATTGTTACTTTCATTAGAGAAATATTCTAATATGTGCTTCCTTGCTAATAAAACTGAAAATCAGAAGGATACTCTGTAATTTGACATTTTGCAAGCCAGTGTATTCAGAAAATAAGATAGCACTGATTTGGAGGGACATTTATTCTTCATGGTCTTTATTTTTCACATGGAGAAAATCGTAGTGCCTGAGCCACCTACCAGATTGATTAAAGAAACACTTTGTTGGTGGGCTTTTCATTATACATAATACTGCCGGAGATGAATATTATGAAACGGAACTAACATGGAAATTGAAGTGGAGTGACTTCAGGCAAGTTACTGAACCTCTCCCAGCCTTACTTGGCTAAAATGAGAGCTCAGTTTATGAGCTTTGCAAAGGATTGTGTCAGATAATGATTATAAAACATTTAGTACAGTGTTTGGCCTATAGTAATGAACAGGTAGTAGCTATTATTTTTATTACTTTATAAATGAAGACCTGACATCCAGAGAAAAATAGGTAATATATTCAATATCACAAGGCTACAAAGTGGCAGAATGAAGCCAAAACCCTTTGTTGTTTTTTTTTAAATATTCTTCAATATTCACCCACCTGTATTTTTACAAACTTCAGTCAAACAAGTTCTCAGGAACTTAAACTCAGATTTTTGTGCCTTGCTTTCTTTATATATTCTTTTCTGTGCTTGAGATTTCTACATCTAATCTTTCTGTTCCATAGTACTATTTATTTATCAGTTCTAATGTTACAAGATACTGCCTCCGCCAGGAAACTCTCACAGGTGGTGAGCGGGTGTTGCTCTTTCATTAGCAAATATAGCCTGTGCCTCTCCTGTGGCACTAATCAGAGGTTTTCTTGGGTTGAAATAAATTATAAATATCTCTCAGTTATCTTGCTGAATTTTATGTTCCTAAGTAGCATGGTTTTTCTTATTTCTTTGTTTAGTGTACTATCTTATCCAAATAGGCACTTCATAAGGGTTTGTTTGCCAAATGAAAACTAAATGAGAGAACCTGGCCCCAGCTGGCGTAGCTCAGTGGATTGAGTGTTGGCCTGCAAACCAAAGGGTCACCGGGTTGGTTCCCCAGTCAGGCCACATGCCTGGGTTGCGGGCCAGGTCCCCAGTAGTGGGTGCGCAAGAAGCAACCACACATTGATATTTCTCTCTCTCCCTCTCTTCCCCTCTGTCTGAAAATAAAATTAATAAAATCTTTAAAAAAATTAGGGAACCTGCCAATACTTACATAGAAGGCACCATATATCTCAAAAATATTGAAGTAATGAGATTGTAAACACAATGACAAAGTTAAATTAAAATGCAATAGGTCTCATATAAGACAAAAATAATTCTCTACAATGAAAAATTACTGCACTTTTTTGCCCGAATTTTTGAGGGAAGAATAAAGATGAACATTATACATGGGTATAATGGTTACATACCATGGGTATAATAATCGGCATAATAATCCCATGTATAATGTGCACAAAACATGGGTGCGTATTATACATGGCAAAATACAGGAATTGTCAGAAAATAATTTCACACTCAAATGGTGCTCTATTATATTTGACTATCAATTATATGATCCCTCCAATTACTTTGCAGAGAGCATTACACAGTCATGTGCTGCTTAACAACAGGGATATATTCTGAGATATGTGTCATTAGGTGATTTCATTGTGCAAAGGACACAGAGAGCACTTACACAAACCTGGATGGTCTAACCTACCGCGCACCTAGACTATATGGTATAGCTTATTGTTCCTGGGCCACAAACCTGTACAGTATGTTACTGTACAAAACAACATGAGATGAAATCAAGCACAAGAGAAAACAATCATGAGATATATGAGGCTGTTGCCAGAGTAATATGGTATATTGTTTTATAGCAAAATATTTTTTATAAGTGGAAAGAGTACACTGTAAAATAATAAAAAGTGTTAGTATGTTAAATATACATAAACTGATAACATAGTTATTTATGATCATTATTAAGCATTAGGTATTATATATAATTGTATTGCTGTACTTTGACAAGACCGGTCACGCAACAGGTTCGTTTACACCAGTGTCACCACAAACACATGAGCAATGAATTGCACTATGACATTATGACAAATACATCACTAGACAATAGGAATTTTTCAGCTCTCTTACTATCTTATGAGACCTCTGTCATATAGGTGGACTGTCATTGACCAAAGCATCATCATATAGCATATGAGTGTATCGGAAATTAATATTTGATGTCTAGCTATGAGTCAAAGAAAATTTGGTTTTCCCATGTTATTGCTGATACCACAACAAAATCCCAAGGGCTATACATAAGCTTTCAGCCCTCAAATTAGCCACTAAAAAGGGCATTTCATTGTGATGAAGATAGAAAATAGAATAATATACAGACCTATTGGCAACATGTTGATAGATTTGCCTAAAAGGCTATTATATTCCTTATTCCCTATACTACTTCCTAAAGTAATTTCATACCAGTACAAACACTGTTTAACTTTAATTTTCAGTCTTTTTTTGATCCAAACTATGGTTATATTTATAAAATGTAAATTTAATTCTCATTGAGAATTTACTGTAAATAATAAGAAATTTAATTAATTAAATGAATGAATGAAACACAACCCTAGATTTACTGTATTAAGTTTTAGAAGGTTTAGAGAAGATACTTACTTAACACTTTTTTTCAAGGACTTCTGTGATCTCAGAATTTTTATATGTTCAGTTTTTGACCTTTTTTATTTTTTAGACTAAGATCGAAATTTGATTCTACCATTATGTGGGAAGAATAGCTAATTATTAACAGTTGTTTTCATAAAGGATGTATTCAGTTCTCCTGAGTGGAGATAGGACTACAGTAAGATAAGTGAAGCCCTCAACCTCAGATACAAAATATCAGGGATGACAAAATCACAGTAATCAACATAAATATTATATTACTATAATATTTTTAAAAAATCAAGTCTGTAAACTATGGACCATAAATTAGCTTCCTATTTTGTTAGTGAAGTTTTATTAGAAGCAGAAAAACTATAAGTGTATATTTAATGTCACCGGGATTTAGACAAAGCACTTCCCTGATACTGATTAAAACATGTCATAAAAGAAATCAACAGAATAAAATATGTTGATCTGCTTAAGTGGTATCTGAGGAATACTGACTGAATCAAGGATTTGGGAAAATAATAGAAAAACGGTAATGAGTATTATAGAGATTATAGTCTTTGAACTCCTTTCTCTTCATTAAATAAACAAAATGTGCCAGTCATTGCACTCTCAATTGGAAAATTTTTCTGATTTTATTTAGACAACATTAAGTTCATTTAATTATATGAACCTGGATAGAACCATGTTCAACCACTGAGTTCAAGGAGAAGATAAGATTTGTAAACCTTTCTAATTTGATAAAAAACTAACATGGTCTTTGCTATATATATGTATATATTTTTTCAAAGCATATTGATATCCTTAAATGGTATTTCATCTGAACCATAGGGACAAAGGTTATATAAAAAAAGTAACATATATATTATCTATTTCAATAACTATTTATTGATGATGACTATATCAAGAGCTTCATTAAATAAAGACACATCATTTGAATTAGAAATTATCATTCACATTTCATAGATTAGAATTTTTATACCTAAAATATGCTAATTACTGGTGCACAACTATTTCAACAGGTTTTTTTCAAAAGTCCATGGGCTTCCTACCACATTGCTGAAGTTAACCTTAGAAGTTATTTAACCCAATTCCCTTTTTCACTATGAAGAAAATGTTTCAAAAAATCAGAATGAGGGCTAGATACTAATTCTTTTTCCTTCCCTAAACAATTCATTGTAGAAGTGCACTTGCCTCACCCAGATTCCATCGGCTGCGGATGCACTTATCTATGGCTGCAAACATTCTCACAGCTGTAACTTTTCTACATTAGGAGTTATCATACTGAAAAATGCTGAGAGAGAGAGGGAGGCATGCTGCCAAGGACTGACTGATGTGGGGGTGCTAAGGACTCAGGCCCCCACCCGCCTCTGGATGGGACAGCTGTGGTATCACTGATGCTCTAGAGTTCTCTGTGAGATTATGCTGACCCTCAACTTCAGCTGAAACACACCTTTGCTTGGTGTCCTCCCCAATCCAATCCTGGGCCTTCGCTGTATCATAGATTTCTCTGTTGAGATCACTCCTTCAGCTAACCACTTCTACAAGAAATTGCCTTCTCAGAACCTACCTATATAAAGGCCATACTGAAATATCTGTATTATCTGTCTCCTATAGATTTTTTATTTTATTTTTAATGTCCTACCCTTTAATAAGCAAGAACTGTGATTTTTTTTATAGCCTCATTACTGAACTTGACAAAAACAAAACTAAAAAGTATGTCCCACATACAAGCATGCAAATTAAAAACTCCAGGAGAAAATTGACAGAAAAACCCCTCACAAATCATTTTTAAATGTTTTCTTCTGATTAAATAGTAATCCATACCTCTTAAGAAAATATATAACAACATAAAATTAATTTTTAAAGTAGTCATTGCAAATACTATAGTTTACTCTAAATATTATTCTGTATTTTCCTTTATATAATTTGTATCAGATTTAAATTGTACTACACACTGAATTTTATTTTCAGCTTTTATTTCTTAAACATGTTGTCCTGATGACTGAATGCATTGACTGCTTACTGCCTGAAACTCTAAACCTACTTGTATCAGCACTTTCCTGCTTCTTTCTGTGACAGAGGAAGAAGGGTGCTCTCTCTTAGCAAAGGCCAATCGATGTCTCTTACATGCTGTCTGAAGCTCATTCCTTCTTACCTATTTTAGGGACTAAACTCTTCTATTTTTCCTGTTGCAACTCCAATCTCTAATGACTATTTCCATGGTATTTTCCATTTATGAGAAGAATAATACTGCAAAACCTCCCTGGTCCAAAGATTTCTCTAGTTACTTCCGGTTTCTCTACTCATTTCACGTGACTCTGTCAGTTTCTCCTTCAAATATTCACTTCCTTCTCTTAGTCTCTTGGATATGATGTATTCTTGATTTTCCCCCACACATTAGGTGAGTTTTTCAAAGAATCGTTTTGGCTCTTCCTCCTGTTTCCATTTTATAAATGTATATTTATAGCCCAGTTTGCTTTTCTAATCACTAGACTCACACTTTCAACCCCTTATCAGTCTTTCTCCGCACATGCTTCACCCACATTTCAAATATGACCTGTCTGCACTGACCTCCCTCTGCTTTTCATCCATGCTCCAGGGTCACATGCTAAAACACGGTACTAGGAAAAGCAAACACATAGTATACATGTATACAATAATACATAATCAACATATAAAATTTACAAACACATGCAAGATAAATAGGGCTTCTGGACTCATTGAGAGTATAACTAATATGGAAAAATAATGTTATATCTAGTCACCATTTAGTTTAATAGGTTCTAAGTAGAGCATTTATAAGATACGATAGCGGTGTGTAGCAGGCATGCCTAATATATTTCTAAATGTATGCAATAAATTTCTAAATGTGTGCATGGATATATTCTTTCAACACCATGAACTAAAATAGAAATGAGTAATATAAGTTTAAATCCATGATTAATAAACTGAACTATCCAGAACATTTTCTTTCAAAAACATTCCTAGACAACTTCTCAATCAATGATAAAATAAAAGCTAAAATAAGGCCAATAATAAAATAAGAACAAAAGGAACATGGCATGTAGAAATTTATAAAGTACCATCCAATCTCTATTCTGATATATATTTACATAAAAATAAGTTAAAAGAACCCATGGACAAGGGCAACGGGGTAGGGGAGGGTTGAATGTGGGAGATAGGGGATGGGCAGGGCAAGGGAGAGCAATGGGGGAAAAATAGGAACAACTGTAACTGAACAACAATAAAAAATTTAAAAGAAAAAGAAAACAAAAAATTAAAATTCTGAATATTTATCTCATAAATATAAAAAACCCAAAGGCAACTAACAAGGTTAAAGGCATTATAAAGATATCTAAATTAACTAAAAATAAAAAACAACCAAAAATGTGATTAAAAATAAACATATTGAGTAGGCCACTGAAATATACAAAAAAATTGTTTTGCAAATTTCACCAGGATAAAAATCACTAATAGCAATGGAAACTGAAAATTAAAACTGTTAAGTACTGTTAAGTACTGAGAAGATTTAAATTATAAGAAACACTGTATTTATATACTAGAAATTTGAAAAATTTTTATAACCATAAGCATATAATATGGCTAGTTTTTTCCTGATAAAAGACAATTTGACTTAATTATCATGTGGAACATCTATTGAAAAAATTCTGAGAAGGGATATTTTCTTACAGTAGAAAAAGAACTCTTTCTACATCTCTACCATTATGTGGGGTGGGAATGGCCCACGCTTTTACAGAAATTAGATAGCATTACCATGACTGTCCGAGAGGTGCCTAGGTCAAATTTATGTGATACTCCAAAAATATTTCATCGTGGGAGAGACTCAGAGAGCATCATGTACAGAATTTAAATTTTTCCATAGAATATCATTGCTTTGACCTCAGTAACACAAGCTAGACTATACATGGAAAAAAAAATCTGTTTTAGTCAAAATTCTAATTTGTGCATTTCCTGCTTTGTTCTTTAAAATATTTAAATTATTTAAATGAAGTTAAATGTTTAATTTAATATTTTTAAAAATAAAATATTATTAAGTATATTTTATAAAATAAAATAATTCATTATTCTTATATTTAAGAATCTGCCTGTTTACCTGTATAAAAGTTATCATGAGTAACTCACATTTCTTATAGAGCTACATATATACAAATTTGAGGGAAATATATATTTTTAATATCACAGAATACTTTTCAATCACCATGTGCAACCGTTACCCAGCGGTAGGACAGACTAGCCATCATGTATATGGGGAACACATAATGAAGCAAGAAAATGAAAACTTGTCCCTTCTAGGAAGTGATTATGCCAGGATCTACAGGACCTGTGCCATCTAAGAGAAAGGATTTAGCACATTAATTTGTTTTTCTTTCATCTCAGTTACTTAAAATTTCCCTATTCTGAAATGAACAGTGGCACAGCTCACACACTTTCCAATCATTTAGCTATAGTTACTTGTTGTTTTGAGGATTAGGATAAGAGACACAGAGGAATGCTTCACAGATGCTGAGTGATAGTTATGCCATTGGTGCCCTCATGAACAGGTCTTGGAGTGGTACCGAGGAAAGGCATCAAAGAGAAAAGGCCAACATCTTGAAAATGACATTGTAAGACATTGGGTCTTTGATGATATTATTAGTCCTTGAAATAAGCACCCTTAGAACACGTCTGCCTTTAGAATTCTTATGTGACAAAATAAAAGTCCATTGATTTCGGCCTATTTTAGTTGACATATCAGTCACAATTTGAAGACCAAAGTAGAAACTGCTCTAAGTATTTTATATTTAATGTTGAAATTATTTAAGCCTTTCAATATGGGGAAGTGGAAGTCAAGAAAGCCACCACTGAATAGCTCAACCTTATAAGCTGAAATGTGAGATTTTGGACATTCACCTAGAAGCTGCCACAATTCTCAAGAATCTGTAAAAGCTTCCCCAAGTACCCAAATAATGTCACCAAATCAGGATGTACTCAAGAGCTTACTGGTAATTACACCAAACTCCCGTCTTCCCATTCATCTGGCTGTGACCACCTCTGGAGAATGAAGGCCTGCCTTTCTCGTAAGCCTTCTAAAACTTGCACAGCAGCCTCTCACTAGACAAATCCAACCCTTATGAGGTAGGGAACTCTGGTAACATGTATTGGATGCTGCTCTGTGTCACCATTCACAGAAGATAGGAATGGTGGCTACTATGGTACCAAATTGACTATAAACAATCCAACATGTTTGGGTTTTCTTTCATTTACAGAGAAAGTTCCCACATCAGAAGACTAGATGCATTCAAGTTAAACAGAACAAAAAAATGAGACAGTTTATTAAGAATGTTTATTATACCATGGTTATAAAATTAAAATATTTAAATTTCATTGTGTTTTCTTTAGATACAATATATTGAAGCTATCAAAATATTTGACATTCCACCCTAGTGGATTGAGCACTGGCCTGAGAACCAAAGGGTTGCTGGTTCGATTCCCAGTCAGGGCACATGCCTGGGTTGCGGGCCAGGTCCCTCGTGGGAGGCACGTGAGAGGCAGCCACACATTGATATTTTTCTCTCTCTCTTTCTCCCTCCCTTCCCCTCTGTCTAAAAGTAAATAAATAAAATCTTTTAAGAATTTTTGACATTCCATAACACAAAAGATCCCTTGATATGTCATTAAGTTAAATAATACTTAATTTTGTTTTCATAAATTTACAATGTATTTATCTATATTTGTTAATTATTCAGAATAACTATATACTATTTTTTAAAAAGTTTATTGGGTAGGGGGAATTAATTTTTTCCTACTTGCTTTTCCTAAAATGACATTTCTGAAAATACAGCAGCATCATTTTATAGCTTAAAAATGTTTAATACATTATCTTTATTAATATTTATAAATATTATCTTGGCATTATTACA